>JADRCD010114723.1:0-14039 GCA_019843815.1 Montemys delectorum
GGTGGACAGAGCAGTCTCAATTAGAGTATTTTCATGAGCTAGGCATGGTGTTACCTGGGAGACAAACGTGGGATGATTGCTTGAATTTAGGAGTTTCAGACTAGCCTGGTAAGGTCTGGTGCATGCACCTTTAATCCCAGCAGCTGGTGTACATAGTGAGTTCCAAACCAGCTAGAGCAACAAAGCGAGAAAAGGAACAGACAGACAGACAGACAGACCAGACTAGTAAAATATAGTAGAGCCCTGTTTGAATTTCAATTTTGTTGTGGCGACAAGTACCCTGGCAAGTGAGGGAGGAAAGGGCTCATTTGGCATAGAATCCCAGATTGTAGTCCGCCACTGAGGGCCTGGAAGGCAGGAGCTCGAGCAGCCAATCACAGCACCCAAGCAAAGAGCTGAGAGAAGCAATGCACCCATGCTTGCTGGAGACTCAGCTAGCCCTCTCTGCTCTTACACAGTCCAGGTCTCCCAGCGTGGGAATGGTGCCACCCACAGACAGGCCCACAGGCCAGCCTGATTGTGATAGTTTCTCAGTCCAGGCCCTTGTTAAAAACTTATCATTACAAAACCTATCTTAAAAAAGAGAAAAAAAAATAACTGAAAATTAAAAACTAAAAGAAAAAGTCAGGAAGAAAAAGAAATGATTTTTATAGTCCAAAATGAAATAAAACTTAGAACATGCTTTTATTTGGGGCTGGACTAGAAAGAGGGCTGTGGGTCTGCTACATGGGGTTAACATGTTGGTACATGACTTATACATACATGTTCTTTCAGCTGATGTGCTCACACAGTGGAAAAGATAAAGGTTTGTGTGAAATCTAAAAGTGTTGGAGCTGGAGAAACCCAGTGTAGCCATTAGCCGTGATGTAAGAAACGTGCCCAGCTGAGGCCTAAAGGGGTCACACATTTGTGTTCATGCTGGACGTCGTGTGTGAAGAGGGCACAGAGGCAGGCATCCAGTCTCCAAAACAGTAGCCTTAGCCTTGAACTCGACACACGAGAGACAGACAGTTATCAAAACTGGCTGGCTTAACTGAGGAGCCCTCCCAGCTACATGCAAGTGCAGGAGCGCTCTCTTGGGCTGCGGAGCACACACACGCACGGGGGTTTCCTTTGGGAGTAGAGTTTGAGACCATGCGTGGCAAGTCCTGTGTGACAGTGGTGTGCCTGTGTGTGTTTACCTCTGGAATGCTGTTGCATAGATTGCGTGGGCCTCCGATGAGGCTTCCCAACTACGCCGACTGCTGCCTCATCCTGCAAAGCCTAAGGGGGTGGGGGGCTAGAGCACAAAAGACTGACGGGAAGGCTTGAGGAGAGAGGAAAAGAAGAACGAAAATCAAGGCCACCTCACCGTAGTGCTGTGGGGAGCAGCCCTGTTTTAGGAGGGAGCACATTGTGGCTCTGGAAACTGTCTCAGTTATGTTCTTCACTGCGCTGGCTCATATATGACAGGAGCAACAATGTGAGGAAGGTTGTCTTGGCTACAGTTCAGATGGCATCAGCCCATCATGCTGGGAAAAGCATGGTAGTGGGCTTGGTTCTTGGCAATGAGTATGTTGCAGCTGCCAGCCAGGAGGCAGAGAAAACTCTTCTAGAAGTGCAGCCAGGCTGTGACCCTCCTGGCCTGCACCCTCCAGTCCTGCTTTCTCCATGTAGACTCTGCATCCTAAAGGTTCTGTAACCTTCCCAAACAGTGCCACTACCCAAGGATCAAGTATTCTAACACATGGTCCTTGGAGACATGAGCCCGTGGAGACAAGACTTCCTGTGACCATTTTGGATTCCTGAATCTACAAAGGCTCTGTTTTAATTTAATAGGGCATTGCATATTGGTTGAGAGTCTGCCTTGCTACCTCAGTTAAAGCATGCTTAGGACTTTGTTATAGAGAAAATAGGGTGTTTGGTTCCAGTGCTATCGTGAAAGGATTCACGTCATGAGCTTCAGGTTCCTGCCGGTGAAGAAACTGGGCCTATATGCAGACTTTTAAAAAAATTTTTTTTTAATTTACTTATTTATTTTATGTATATGAGTATGTTGTAGCTGTCCTCAGACACACCAGAAGAAGGCATCAGATCTTATTACAGATGGTTGTGAGCCACCATGTGGTTGCTGGGAATTGAACTCAGGACCTCTGGAAGAGCAGTCAGTGCTCTTAACCACTGAGCCATCTCTCCAGCCCTAACATGCAGACTTTTAAAATCACTTTCTTTTGACTTTGGTTTTATTTTTGTAAACAGCTTGAGTAAGAGCCCTTGTCTTATCCTTTATAGAGATAAACAGGAACAACCTGTGTCCATATCAGCTATAGTGTAAAATGCTGTATTCCCAGAATTCCAAGGATTAATTCTTGACCAGTTCTGTCCAGTTGCTGACTTGTACTATCCTCTCACGGACTATAAGCACTAGCCATGTTAGTAATTTTAGGGTTCTGTAGGTACAGGTTGTACCTGCTGTGGAAGTGCCTCCATCCTTCTTGCCTGTGGAACAAAAGAACCAGGAGATCCTGGGTAGTGGGTGACAGATGCTGTGGCTGAGTGTGATATTCGTGGGACATGCTGTCTGGAACTTGGTGGCCTGTGAGAGCACATGGCCACAGACAATGTGTAAGTGTTCTGAATTGATGGAGGCTTGTTGCAGTGACTTAGGAGGCACATACCACAGTAAGAAAGGATGGTAAGGAATTGTTTAAAAAATCGTCATTAAAAAACAGAGACCTTGATAAATGGATAAGGAGAACAGAAGCTGAGTGGCCAGTGTGAGCAGGAGGCTAGAGATGGGCCTCTCTAGTGTGAACAGGAAGATAGAGATGGGGACCTCTAGTGTGAACAGGAGGATAGAGATGGGGATCTCTGGTGTGAACAGGAGGACAGAGATGGGGATCTTATGAGTGAACAGGAGGCTAGAGGTGGGAAATCTCATTTCAGGGCTTTTGAATAACAATGTGATCTAGATATCTAATGGCACTTGTGATAATTTTCTCGTTATCCTAGTACATATTTTGAAGATATCAACAGCCTTGTTCTAAAATATATTGTTCTCTTTCTTATAGCTATGCCCTGTTTTATGAAGAACCATTTCTTTTAGAGCTTGGAGATTAGAGAGTTAAGGGGCAGCAGGATCTTGACAGACCACGTCTTGGAGTTACCTAAGGAAGGCAGTGCCCGAAGTGTGTTTCCTACTGTGGCCGTTCTCAAAGCCGAGGCTGGGCAGTAGCAGCCATCCTAAGGACTCTCCGGTGGGGCTTACACTTGCCCGAGGACTATTAGAGGATTAAAGGTCTTTAGCTAGGCATTGAAGTCTATAAGAGAATCCAGCCAGGGGCAGTTCTGTGTGGGGTGCTGAGGGGTGCAGGGCTCAGTGATTCTTCTGTAAGAAGTTTATCATCCAGGCGATGACACAGTAAAGCAGAGGCTTTTGCTCTGTTGACATGGTGGAATGAAAGAAAAATAATGTCCCTATCTGAGTGAATTTTGTATTGACTCTCCTAACGTTGCCTTGTTCTCTATATTGCTTAAACTGCTTAGTGCTGGTGGCCTCTCTCTGTGAGTAGATCCCTCCTCCACAGTCCTGGGGCCAGTCTTCTTTGTACTTTCAGCAGTGCCGTAATTGGCAGAGCAAAAGCCCCCAAGGATGTCCATATTCTAACTGTCTTGGAGCCTGTGTAGATATTTCTTTACTTAGAGGAGACTTTGCAGACAGGATTAAAGGTAAAGACCTTGAAATGGGGAGGTTACCTTAATCCCAGCGAGGCTTCCTGAGGAGCTGGGCTTGCAGAGGAAGACAGTGAAGGCATGCAGAAAACTGTTCCTGGCCCTGAAGATGGGAGCTGAGGGAGGAGTGTGGGCAGCCTCTGGGAATTTGAAACGTTCCCTGGAATGAATGCAGCCTGCAGACTACTTGAATTTGACCCACTGGATCTCACTGGTGAGATGACAGCCTTACTTACTGGTTGCCTGATATGGCCACTGAGAAATGAATCTTAAACCAGCCTGGGGTAGAGGGGTCTCAGCAAGACTGAGGCTCAGACAAGTTTACTCCAAACAAGCAGAGTTTTTACTACCTTATCAGAAATATAGTGGTAGTTGCCAGGATCAATATGGCGGTAATTTCCAGGATACAAAAATGTTTGCAAGCTATACAGGATCAGTTGTCAACCTGACTATATCTGGAATGAATTACAGTCCAGAAATGGAGGGCACACCTGTGATCCAGATCTTGAAGTTGGAAGACACAGGCTTTTGTTCTGAAGTTTTTAAAAACATTTTATTATTTTTGCTATTTGCATTAGTGTTCTGCCTGCATGTATGTCTGTGTGAGAGTGTCAGATCTTGGCATTATAGACAGTGGTGTACTGCCATGTTGTTGCTGTGAATTGGACTCTGATCCTCTGAAAAAGCAGTCACTTCTCTTAACCGTTGAGCCATCTCTTTAGTGCCTGATCTGGAGCTTGAGGTATCGTAGCCATGAAAAGCTTAGGCCCAGGCAAGATGGTAGATGCCTTTAATTCCAGGAGACAGAGGTAAGCAGATCTCTGAGTTCCAGGTTGTCCTGAGACAGAGCAAGTTCCAAGTAAAGAACAGTTTAGGTCCAGGTGTGGTGGTCCACACTTTTAATTTGGGCCATACCTTCTGCTGGAGGCCTCCATAAGGACAACAGAAGAAGGAAGGCTTCCTTTTTCTCTGCCTGCTTGCACTTACTTGTCAGCACACCTATTGGAACCTACTTCTTCAGGATTCCAGCTTATAAAGAAAACCAGGTTAAACAAGTAGCCTTGTGGGACTGAGCAGCTACTAGATTCTTGGACTTCCCATTCACAATTGCCCATTGTTTAGGTTAGTTGGACTGTAAGTCATTCCAATAACTTCCCAAATATAGAGAGACATTCTATGAGTTTTGTGACTAGAGAATCCTGACTAATACAAGGGTACATAAGATTAATGTCTAAGACCACTTGTCCCATCAACCTTCCATGTTTTGTTGACTTCTAGGGAACACAGAGAATCCCAAGGTGTTCTGAATGTTTCACTGCCTGAGGGAGTGCCTCAGTTTCTCAGGAACTGAGAGGCACATAGTGACCCATGAGCCATGGATTCTAACCTAAAAAAAATTAGGCCAACTCCATGGTTCCCCGCAGACAGACTCATGCTGTAGGCCAGCACACAGGAATTCCTTATGGCAGTGTGTGAGTGAAGCAGTGTTGTTCATGGTTGGGTTCCGAAGGACTTGGTGAATTACTAAATCTCTCCTGCTTAATTACTCTGGTGGTTTGAGTAGGCTTGACTCCCATATACTCTTGTGTTTGAATGTGTGGAGGGAGTGGCACTATTTGGAGGCGTGACCTTATTGGAGTAAGTGTGGCCTTATTGGAGGAAGTAAACCACTGTGGGAACAAGCTTTGAAGTTTCCTGTGTTCCAGCTCTGCCCACCATGGAAACCCAGTCTCCTGGCTTCCTGCAAAATCTAGTCCCCTTCTGCCTTTGGATCAAAATGTAGAACCCTCAGCTCCTCCTCCAGCACCTTGTCTCCCAGATGCTGCCAGGCTTCCCACCATGATGATAACAGACTGAACTTCTGAAACTGTAAGCCATCCTCAAGTTTTCCTTTGTAAGAGTTGCCTTGAATATGGTGTCTCTTCACAGCAATGAAACCTTAAGACAAAAATTGGTCCCAGGGCCTGGGGTATCGCTGTGATAGGCTTGACCATGCTTTTGTTCAGATGAATGTTGGTTTTGAGACCTTGGATTAGGAAAGCAGTGGATTGCTTTAAATGGAGTTTAATGGTCCATACTAAAAGCATGGAAGAACTTGGTTCTGAGGGTGATTTGAACTGTGGCCTGGCTCAAGAGGTTTCAGAAGAGAATAATTTTACTATGTTGCCTAGAGATGATTCTTGGGATATTTTGGTAAGAATGTGGCTGCTTTTTGCCCTTGTATGAAGTGTTTGTCTGAGGCTAAAGTGAAGAGATTTAGATTAACGACGAAATCTCAAAAATAGCCTAGCATAGACTCTGTCCTGGGGGTTACTTGTATGAAGAACATTTTGATCTAACATAAGCTGAGAAAGGAAAAATATAAAATGTATGTTTCAGGGAGTAAAGGGGCACCAGAAAGTGGAATGGAGCTAAATCCTGTGTTCAGGGAGATAAACAGATTAAAGCTATTAAATAGAATTAAGAAAGTAGCCACCTATTCTAAATTTACATCGTGTTTGCAGTTATTTGAGTGATAGTTACATCATGTTAGGCATTATTATGACCTGGTTATTGTCTTCATTTGCATATAAAGAGATATGATTGAGCTGGGTGGTAGCGGCTCACGCCTTTAATCCCAGCACTTGGGAGATAGAGGCAGGCGGATTTCTGAGTTCAAGGCCAGCCTAGTCTACAGAGTGAGTTCCAGGACAGCCAGGGCTACGCAGAGAAACCCTGTCTCAAAAAACCAAAAAAAAAAAAAAAAAAAAAAAAAAAAAAAAAAGAGAGGTATGATTGTGTGTTAAGTTGACAAGGGGTGCTTCTGTGACAGCTGTTCTCGATTGTCAGCTTGTCTCTATCTGTAATGAACTACACTCCAGAAATGGAGGGCATACCTGATTCAGATCTTGAGGCAGGAAGACAATATCCCTTTGATCTGGATCTTGAGGTGGGATGACACATGCCTTTAATCCAGATCTTGAGGCATAGTGGCAGTGCTTATAAAGTTCTTGTGGTAAGGAATTAAAGAAAAGCTTAGGTCCAGGCTTGGTGAGTACATACCAGCCTTTAATCCCAGCACTCAGGAGACAGAGGTATACAGATCTCTGAGTTTAAGATCAATCTACAGAGCAAATTCCAGGACAGCCAAACTTAGGCAGTGAAGGAAACCCAAACAGAAAGCTGGTGAAGATGTAATGAGGAGGCCATATTCAAGCCCCAACAAGAAGCAGAACTTGGCAGCTTCAGCCACTTGGTTCTGGCTTTAGAATAAGGATGGAATTTCCCTCTAAGACTAAGAAATGTCACTGAGGGCAGGTGTGTGGCAAAGGGTGTCCCTGCAGGAAGGCTCAGAAAGGCCATTGTATGAGGCGGCCAAGATTGTACTTTGTGCTGGCAGCCAGATTTGGTCATGAAGAGCAGCTGATGCTTGGCACTGTGAGAGGCCAGGGGAGGCCATTGGTGAAGGTGCAGCCTCAGTGTCAGTTGAAGGCCTAGGACTGAAGGGGAGTCATGAAAAGAATTTGAGGCTTGGCACCATGAAGAAAACCTATGAGAAAGTGCAGTCCAGTTGCAGCAGAAGACAGCAGTGTTTTGAAGTACCATAGAATGACTACCAAGAACAGCAGCAACAGAAGCTGTGAAGGTAAAGCCTGGATTGTCTTAAGAGATGACAGAGCCAAGGGCTATCTGCCAAGGAAAGCTGCTAAGAAGAGTGGAACCAACCTAAGAGGAAGAAGTTTGGTCAACAAAGATGAAAGGAGTTGGTGATCTGAAGAGCATTTGTGGAGATGCAGATGTGGAGATGCAGAGTTTGGAGTTTGCCCCACTGGGTTTCGGCCTCGCTTTCTACCAGTGTTTCCTCACTCTGCTCCCTTCCCTGTGTTTTGGAATGGTAATGTAGATCCTGTGCCATGGTGTGTTGGAAGTATGGGATCTGTTTTTTGATTTTGATTTTATAGAGGACTACAGTTAAAAAGATTGCATGAATCTCAGAAGAGACTTTGAACTTTGGACTTGTAAATGTTGTTGAGCCTGTGATCGACCATGGGGACTTTTGAAGTTGGACTAAATGTGGTTTGTGTTAGGTTATGGCTCCAAGCCTATGGGGGCCAGGGAGTGGAATGTAGTGGTTTGAATAGGTTTGAATGCTTGACCCACAGGGAGTGGCACATTTAGGAGATGTGACCTTGTTGGAATAGGTGTGGCCTAGTTGGAGGAAGTGTATCACTATGTGAGTGGGCTCTGAGGTTTCCTATGCCCAAGCTCCTCCTAGTGTGGAAATTCAGTCTCTTTCTGGATGTCTGCAGAATCCAGTCTCCTTCTGACTTTGGATCAAGGTGTAGAACTCTCAAATCCTTTTCCAGCACCATGTTTGCCTGGATGCTGGCATGCTTCCTGCCAGGATAAAAATAGAGTAAACTTTATGGCTGGACTGTCTTGCCCCTCCAGCTTCCAATAATGACACGGGGACTTCTATTTATTTATGAATGCCTAGGCTTCCTCCCCACTATCTCATAGAACCTAACTAACTTGTTTATTCTAACCAATGGTCTGCCACGGGGCCCATTATCTTTATTAAGCCAGTCAGAAGGTGGTGGAGAAGAATTTTTAAGAAGCACTGAGACAGGTGATGCTTCCTAAGAATAACAATACCAAAGTCCAGAAGGTACTCAGCACTCTGTTGGCACAGAAATCAGTATTTGAATAAACAAAGACAACCATAACATAGTACACAAGATTATCCCAACAACCTCTGAACCTGTAAGCCAGCCCCAATGAAATCTTGTCCTTTGTAGGAGTTGCCTTGGTCATGGTGTCTGTGCACAGCAATCAAACCCTAAGACAATTACTTTTTTCTTTTTTTCTCTTAGAAAATTATTTTCCATAAACCTAAGATTAATCAGCTTTTCTCCCCAGTGGGCATTTGTGTCAGGCATAAGATCCATGACAATAAGCTAATAAGATAGAGGAAAGTATGTTATATTAGTCCTCTGAAAGAGTAAAGACGCCCCCTTCCTCTTGCAGGGCCCGTCCTGGAGTTTGATTACACCATCTGTGAAGAATGCGGGAAAGAGTTCATGGACTCGTATCTTATGAACCACTTTGATTTGCCAACATGCGATAGCTGCAGGTGCATGCTTTAAACGGCTGTTTGTTTCTGTGGTGCTGGAGACTGAGGCAGTCAGGCTAGGTAACCCAGCTACTGAGCCACAGCCAGTAGCTCACCTCACACTGAGCTGTCTCACTGATGTCGACTTCGCAGTCTTCCTGTCTCCGCCTCCCAAGTGGAGATTTCTGGGTCCCTGCCCTGCACCTTCCCAAGCTTGTACCTCTTGACTCTTCTCTCTAGGAAATTTGATCAAACTGTTAAAATGGTTTTTAATTCCACTTCAAATATGTCTTCACCACAGCTGCAGGTCCTCAGTTGCCCCTGACTACCTCTTCCCACCCTTGCCATCACTTGCTGCCTGTTTGTGTGCCGTCCCCGCCCACCTGCCCCGCAGCCTCGGTATGCCTGTGCTTCTGTGCTTAGCAGCTTTTTTTTTCTGGCTTGCTCTGCGCTCTGCTCACCAGTGTCCTCAGCAGAGGTTTCTTTTGGTGATCATCCTGCCAGGAAATCCCTGTCCCTTCACTGTGCTTTATGATTTTAGAGCGTCTTCCCTGTCATTATGTGGACTGTCTTCTGACTAGAACAGAGCTTCATTAAACAAGGCCCTGTTTTCTCCATTATCACCTTGAACCGTGCCTGACATCGAGGTGACAAATGAAGGAAAGAACTAGTCCACAGGCCTTCTATGAACTCCGGCACTGCCTCACGTCCCCACTCTCTGTTTTTACCTTGGTTTTTAAGCCACCAGGACCCAGCTGTGTTTGGGAAATGGGATCTTGCAACATTTATTTCTTGCCCATCTTTCTGGTTCAGGATCTGTGTACTCCAGGCTGGCCTAGAACTTGCGGTCGGTTTTCTCTCTTCAGCCTCTCAAGTGCTGGGATGATGGTATGGGCCACTACTTCTGGTGACCTTGTAACTCTATTTGTATTTTCTTTATCAGTGAGCCCTTTTTTTTTTTTTCCATTGTGTCTTCCCTATTCTTATTTTGAGTTCTTTCTGAAATAAGAGGGACTTTAGGAAGATATGTGATATGACTTGAGTCTGAACTTTTATGACTTTGAACATGAGAACCAAAGGCAGGGAAGTTCATGTGCATCTTTGGGTGTGCACGTCTTATGGGTGCTGAGCTGTCTGAAAACTCAGCTTCACTGAAGTAGTTTATATAACATTCTTAATCTCTTTCCAGAGATGCTGAAGATAAACACAAGCTTATAACCAAGACTGAAGCCAAGCAAGAGTACCTTCTGAAGGACTGCGATCTAGAGAAGAGAGAGCCAGCGCTCAGGTTCATTGTGAAGAAGAACCCTCGCCATTCGCAGTGGGGTGACATGAAGCTCTACCTAAAGCTACAGGTGTCTAGTAAGCTGGACACTGGGATGTCCAACTCTAGGTGAACTCCAGCATAACTGACTAGTTTAATGCTGGTTTTGCTCACACATAAAGAGGATCCTTTTCTTGTTTACATGTCTATCACTGTCATAGCTAACAACTGCTCAGAACACTGTTTTCTCATCTCGCTTTTGCTGTGGCAACTTCGGCATAGCTGTACTGCCAGTGGATGGTGCAGGGAGTATAATTGCACTCTAAAAGTTTAGAAAGCTCAGATCTCACCTGGCTCTCTGTCTTCTTTTACCAAACAAGAAGAAGAAAGAGGAGGAGCATTTCAGTTCTTTCACAGATGCCTGGACTCTGACTCTACTGGGATATAAGCTGGAATGCTGGAGGGTCCCAGTAGCTGGCACAGCTGAGGGCAGATCTTAGCCCCCACTGTGAGCAGGTTATACATATGCCGGCAGAGACCCTCTGACTGTGTGCTCCAGCTCCTGAGCCCTCTGACTGTGCACCTCAGCGCCCGGGCCTACTGCTTGGAGTCACGTGTCGTCCCGTATCTACCCAGAACAGCTTGAATAAGGGAATCCTTCAACTGTTAGATTCCATGGTTTTGTTCTTGATGTGACTTCATGACATCTGTGAGCTTGACAGTTAGGACTTCATACTGGACCTCTCTGAATCCCAGCTCACAGGGTTCTTATCTGTGTTGTAGGTTGTAAAGCGGGCTCTTGAAGTTTGGGGTACCCAGGAAGCTCTGGAAGATGCAAAGGAAGCGAGGCAGGAAAACCGAGAAAAAATGAAGCAGAAGAAGTTTGATAAAAAAGTAAAAGGTAAGTGGCTGGATTTCCTGTCACTTGTCTCACCACAGAGCACAAAGCATTGCATCCTGTCCTGCTTGTAGATGTGAGCATGTGTCTTTTCCATAGGTAAGGAGAGTGGGCTTGAATGTTGGCCTCAGTGCCTTGGTGTTCACATCTCACAGTACCTCGTTTCTAAAGGCCATCATTTTCATGTGAGTCATTTTTGTACAGCAGTGGTGTCTGTCGGGTGTGGATGGTAGGATTAGGCATCAGTCAGATCCTGTGTGGTCTGCAGTGTTTAAGACAACAGTAACATAAAATAACAAGACTCTCAATAGCCACTTCCCATTGCTTGAAACAAAACCATGAACTATGTAGTCACTGGATTTAGTAGCTAGAAAGAATAACTGGTATCAGTTAGTCTGAGCATCTTTATTTAAATATGAGTAAGAAAACCAGAAAAATGAGTGGCTTGTTCCGTATGTTGGGACAGTTGTCCAGTTCTCTTCGAGTCTTCATATGTATATGTATTATATATATGCATGGTCATTCCTCCATCTGTGTATCTGTCTCCATGCAGCTCTCCACTCCCTGGTGGTTCTGTTTCTGCATCTTTTGTCCATGTGTGTATCCATGTGTGAATGTTTCCATAAGACTGTCCATCCATGTACACATCGAGGTTTGCCATGTGCCAAGCACTGGGCTAACAAAGGTGCTGGACTGAGTGTCAGGAAGGAAACTTGAGACACTAACCCAGTGTGCTGGGTATGGAGCCACACCAGGGATGAGCACAGTGTGTGGTGGGAGCACTGAGGGCTGTAAACAAAGTCCCCAAAGAGGAGTCTTCAGGAAGTAACCAGCATATGCCCTTCATGTGGTAGCTGTGTAGAGTCCCTGTGTGGTGCACACTGTGTCTAGGTAATATGCGTCCTGTATGTAGGTTGGGTTATACATTTACTTGATCCATTTCAAATCAGTATTCTAGCCATATTAATTTTTCTTACGATTTTAAAATTTAGAAGAGATTTTGTATGTGCATGGGACAGCCCACATGCCCAAACACAAAGAAAAGGGGTGGTTGTACATATCTGTAGTCCTAGTACTCAGGAAGTTGAAGCAGGAGGATTGTGAGTTGGAGGCTAGCATGGGCTGTAGAATGAGTCCTTGGCTCAAAAACCAAAACCAGAACCCACAACAAAACCTAACTAAACAATAATAGTAAAAAGCCAGCTAATCAGCTAACCAAGCAACCAAGTCCTTCTCCCTGTGCAGACTCTTAACACATTTTAAAACAAAAATGGTAGCAATGTTGGACACAGAAGTGCATCAAGACCATCTCACTGAAACCCCTTTGCACAAGTGACCTAATTCCTGAGCAGGTAGGGAGCCCACATGGAAGGTTGGGCTGAAGTGTCCCTTAGCAAACTACCACAGAAGAACATTTCATTAACGTTGTCCAAGCCAGCCACAGCTGTGTCCCAGCATTCAGATGCTAGCAAAGACCCACTGAGAAGAGTTCTCCTCTTAACCTGGCCTTTTCTCTAATCTTTTCTAATGTTTAGCAGTAGCCTTTCCCTCTAACCACAGAGCTACTATTACAGGGTAGAACAGTGAAAAAGCATATTAAGGAAGGGTATGAAAGGTGGCCCTCAGATTAGTTATCTGCTCTGTGTGTGTGTGTGTGTGTGTGTGTGTGTGTGTGTGTGTGTGTGCAGGTGCACACATCTGTCTTGTGCATGTGGAAGCCAGAGGCAGTATGCGCTAAGGTCAATGCCTTTGTAATAGGATCTCTCTTCACTGAACCTAAAGCTGGCCTTTTGGCTAGGGTGGCTGGCTTGTGAGCTCCCAACATCCAGGATCCCTGTGTCCTGTGTACCTCTCCCACCCCCAGTGCTGAGGTTACAGCCAGCTGAGCTCCATACTGTTTGGTTTGGCGTCCCCCCACCCCCTTTTTTGGTCGGGGGAGGGATTCAAACTCAGTTCCTCATCTTGTCACTTTTACCCTCTAAGCTGGTGGATTTTCCTCGTCATGGTAGTGCAAACCATCTCTGTAGCTCAGGTGTAGGGTTTTAACTACTACTAGAAATCAACTGGACCTTTCCCTCAGATGATACGCGGTATAGATGATGAAGTTTGGACAAAGAGTAAGAAATTTGTATTGTAAAGTGGTGAGGAACACTACTGTAATGTTTCCTTAGAAACTAATTCTATGGTCTGGTCAACATGTCATATAACTAAATTCCTATAATTTGTCTAGAAAAACATTATGAGATACACTTAATTTCTTCTCTTTTTAATATGACTATTAGGATATGTATAGATCTTAATACAAATTTTCTACAATTTTCAAAATCTGAACTCAGTTGGTGTTTACTTTTTGATCGCTGTATTAGACAAAACTTCATGGATTTTCCTTATTCCTCAGTCCCAGGCACTGAGGTCTTTTTGAAGATGAATTTCTTCTCCTTGAGTTCATTTCTTGTTTGGGTGAAGCATGCTTTTCAAGAAAATGTCTGAAGTGGTTGCATGAGTGAGTGTGTGCCTGCCATTGCCTGCTTTTGCTATGAGCATGTGAGTTCTGGGTGCTCAGTGCGCAGAGGTCAGTGTGAGGCCGACTTTTTAACTGTGGTTCCTGTTGATTCATTCACTCTAGCATTTGGTGGATATGTTCCTGTCCTGACTAGGCCACAGAGGGCTGAGTGGAGTAGACTGTAGAGTAGAAATGAGGCGCTGATTGTGCAGTTGGCTCAGGACAGAGAGGAGTCAAAGCAAGTCTAAAGGCTTTTAGTTGGAAAGAATTGGAACATGGTTCCTCTTGATGCACAGCGAAGCTGACATAAGGCTTTCTTCTTTATGGGAAGGTAAGCAATTACATTCACCTGCTCTCAACATTTTTTTTTTTTTTTGAATGATAGCAGTTATAATGTGGAGTTTGCTACAGAAAAAGATGTGAATATTGTAAAGTACACACAGACAAGGTTCCACATCTCCGAACCAGAGGGTAACTGCATGTCCAAGGGCACATCACCCAGTAGTGGACAAGAACCCTGAATTGGTCCCCTACACAGAAGTTTTGGTCTGTAGGCTTTTTTTTTTTTTTT
>JADRCD010114774.1:0-12106 GCA_019843815.1 Montemys delectorum
TATGAATGGCTGTGAGCCTCTACATCTGTATTAGTCAGGTATTGTCAGAGCCTCTTAGGAGATAGCTATATGCTTGTCCTTCCTTCAGTCTCTGCTCCATAGTTAATCTCTGCCACTCCTTCTGTGGGTGTTTGATTCCGAAGTTTGGAATACAGGAAGAACGACCCACAAACCACAAGAAACTTAAGAAGAAGGAAGACTAAAAGATGACGTTCCATTTTTAACCTTTTCTACCAAGTAGCTTCTTTGCTTTGAATACAATGATAGCTTAACATTTTACACAGCAATGTTCTGATCTGAGCTTTAGAAGACACTTTAGCCACTATATCAGAACCTTGCCTATTAATTTTTAAAATGATTACTTTTATTTATGTATTTATTTATTTTAAAATTTTTGGTTTTTTGCACTTTCAAGAAAAAATACATTTTGTCATTGTCTCACAAATTTTAGTATTGGCATGTGTTCCTAGAATATTTCAATATTAATGTTTCATTAAATAATTTTCAGAGATCATACAGAAGATGATTTTAAGTTAAGTTTTTTTTAAAACCAGAGTGTCCATGCACAAGTGAGATACTACTAAGAGAGAAGTTGGGATTGAGTAGGTTTAAAATGGAGCCCAAGATATTGAGGTCCTAGGGGACGTTCAGGTGGTTCATGTGCAAATCAAGGTTGCATGCAGTTCTGCCATACAAAACCAAGCATCAAATTACTCAAATGCACAACAAATAAAAGAGGGGGAGGAGTGGAGGAAGAGAGGAGGAAGGAGAGGAGGAAAAGGGAGAGGAAGTTGAGGAGGAAGAATTGTTTCCAGATTTATCAATACTTCACAGCAACTACCTATAAAAAAATAAAGAGTAAAATAAATGAATACAAACAATATTTGAAAAATAAGAAAATTTAAGTAACACTACTTGGACTCTAGTTACTAGAGAATGGATCTAAGCTTATATTTAATCTAAGCTTCCATTTAATGTATAATCTACTAAGTAAGACTATAGGGAAATCTCCTGTTACATTTTTCCTAATCCTAAAAATGTACAACTGTTTATGTTTTAACATTTTGGGGGGCATTGTTAGTTTAGTAACTCTAGAGGCTGAAATTCATCAAGTAATTATTGACATTTCTAACTAAAATAATTGTAGTAAAAAAAAATTCACATATCATGTCTGTTTGTAGCCTTTACCAAGTTATTCCAGTACAGACAATTACCTGAAGTTTAGATATTTTATTTTTAACCACTTTTATTCATTTGAACTGATTAGTTCATCACTTATAGATCAGAGACATGAAATTTTATTATATTAATAAAGGCATGACTTTTCTGATTTATTGTCATAAAAGTAATATGGAATTGTTATAGAAGACTTAGGAAATTCAAAATAAGCAAAGAAATTACACTAATTCTAACCATCCAGACTTGAGTACAGTTTATATTTTGTCTTATAGATATTGGGCTTTTTTGATTCACATGCCACATAGGCTGTTGTGGATTCTACATTGTTCAATTCACCAGGATAGTTTTTAACCTCATTTAAAGTGATCACCTTTTGTACCTTCTTCTAGCATGCTGTAGAGTGAATATTTGGAACAGAAAGGTCATAAGTAAACACAAATTTGTACTAAGACAATTTTTTTGAACTAACTCAGAGATTTCATAAAACTTTGTTTTATTTTCTTTCCATTTACTATTGGCTATTGTACCCCAATTTCTTGTTTCTACATGTTCAGGGGAACTATCTTTATCAAAGCTTTTATAGAACCCAATTAGTTCATCTCTTAAACAAGAATTCTGTCAATTTTAGAGAACTAAGGAGCTTTAGTAAACATTAATGGTTTTGTATAGACAACAACCAGTCAAGGCTTAATTCCTACCTCTTTCGTTGTTAAGTGGCTGCCTCTTCTTTGACCTCAAATGACCAGGAACCCCCTACATATTTCTTTAAAACTTTATTGTGAACTATTTTTGAACTTTAACATCATCTATAAAAAATAGAACAAAAAGCTCCACTATATTCTTTAAACAGCCTCCACTATTGTTAACACATTGTAAAAATAGCAGTGCCCTTACCAAAAGTTGGCAGCCAGTCTTATGTGAGTTTTGCCCATGGTGCTTTGGGTGGCTTTTCTGAGCCAGTGTCTGATCTATGATCACATACTGCATTGGCTGCCAATGTCTTCTCTTGTCCCCTGAGTCTTTCATGACTTGACACATGAAAAATATTGTCCAGCTCAATTTCCTTTGCATTTTATGATAGATTTCGATTTTAATTGCTGATGTTTTCTATTGATTAAATCAAGTTCACATATTTTGAGCAAAACTACTGCACACATGTCTCACATCTAGGCGTTTCCTTATGCATTTATTTATTTACATTTCATTCATATATATGTATTTTGATCCATAGGATGTAAAGCATATCATCAATATCTTTTTTTTAGTTATATAGACTTAGCCATTAGGAACCATTTGACACTAATATCAACATCCACCTAAGAAACCATGATAATCAGTTTAACTTTCAGGCAGCATGAAATAAACTCCATTTTTACAGTTCCTTGACCACACTCTTGAACTGATCCTTTTCCAAGAAATTTCAGGGATTTTTTGTTAAAATGGAATATTTAGAAACACAAACTTGGAAGATAAATGTTAACTGGTACTAAAGTTTTGTTGTAGTTATTGTTGTTGTTGTTGTTTTGCCTCAAGACACAGTTATTGAATACAGATTGGAAATTTCTTTGTATACGCTATATACACACCTGAAGTCCTGATAATCTCCACAAGAAAAATTTAAAGCTAAATGGTTCTACTGGCATTTGCCATTGGCTCCCATGTAACAATTCAATTCTTTCCCTTTCCTTGCTTATGACATCTTTTCTGATACTGAGAAAACTAACTTTTATTCCCAAATATACTTAATTCTTGCCTAACACTGCTGTCTAAATGATTTCATAATCACTAACCCATAACCCTGTGTAAAGTCAACAGCAACAATAATAATTAACTCCAACATAGTTTCTAGTTCTTTTTATCTTTAGGTTATAGTTAATAGCGAAATTCAACTTTATAATTTTATTTAGGTTTGTTTTTTCTTCTCTAACACCTCTCTTTGTTTTATCATATTTTGTTTTTATTTTGATTATTAATATATGTATGTGTGAAATATTACTAATTTTTCAAAAAGCCAGAGGCCTATCAAGCAAGAAAACTTATTCTTTTGTTCCTGGCCTATTTTTCCATTCTTTCTACCATTTGATCTATCTCTTCATTTAAGCTACCATGTAATTTATGCTTCAACCATTCCATATTTCTCTTTGAAGGACAATATATATTTTTCTATCATAATGTGCTTTCTTACATAAAATATGTTCTTTTGCCAGCTTTTGTTTATAATATAATTGTTTAAATTACATTTTACTACAATAAAATATTATTGTCCTAACTAGTTTTGTGCCAACTTGACACCAGCTAATGTTAGTTAAAAAAAGGAAAAGACACTAGAGATAATATCTCTATAAGATCGGATGTAGACAAATCTATGGCATATTGTCTTAATTAATGCTTGGTTTGGGAGGGCCTATCTCTCAGGACTTGGTGCCTTCCTTGAACAGGTAGTTCTTGACACTCTAAGCAAACAAGGTGAAGAGACCTTGAGGAGTGGCCAGTAGGAATCCCTGCTCCATGGCTTTGTATCAGCATCTGACCTCATGTTCCTGCCTTGCTTGAGTAACTGAAAATTTAAGCAATGTAAACCATTTTTCCTCAGATTGCTTTTGATTATGACATTTTATCAAATCAATAGAAATGCTAAGTAATACATAATATTTCCAAGAAGTCACTCCAAATCTATTCCGTCTATGCACCTGTACTGGCTGGTTTTGTGAGTCAACTTGACACAAACTGGAGTTATCACAGAGAAAGGAGCCTCCCTTGAGGAAATGCCTCCAAGAGATCCAACTGAAAGGCATTTTCTCAATTAGTGATCAAGGAGGGAGGGCCCCCTGTGAGTGGTACCATCCCTGGGCTGGTAGTCTTGGGTTCTATAAGAAAGCAAGCTGAACAAGCCAAGGAAAGCAAGCCAGTAAGGAACATCCCTCCATGGCCTCTACATCAGCTCCTGCTTCCTGACCTGTTTGAGTTCCAGTCCTGACTTCCTTTGGTGATGAACATAACATGGAAGTGTAAGCTGAATAAACACTTTCCTCCCCAACTTGCTTCTTGGTCATGATGTTTGTGCAGGAATAGAAACCCTGAGTAAGACAAATTGGTACCAGGAGTGAGGTATTCCTGTGATAACCTGACCATATTTTGGGGAGGACTGTGAAAGGACTTTGGGACTTTGGGCTAGAAGATCCATTTGGCGTTAAGAGCTCTGTGGGATGTTGTGTAGGAGCTTGGAAGATAATATTGAGAACAGTGCAGAAGATGGAGGCCTGGCTTGTGAAATTTCAGAGGAAAGATTAAAGACTCTTATCAGGGCCATTGATATGTTGATTGTGAAGATTCTGTGGTTCTAGTTAGCTAGGGCTGAAGAATCAGCTGTGATTAACAAGATACCAGAACTATTAAAGCAAAAACTTTGCATTGCTGGGACTATCTGGAGGTATGAAATTAGCAGTGATTAAGAAGAGACCAACATCACTGAGGTGACATTTTCTAAGTGTTTTCTGAGAGCACAAAGAGGCTGTGTTCCAAAGATAGCCAAGGTTTTCCCTTGTGCTGCAGCTGGACTTGGTAATGTTTAAGATTTACCCATGTGGTACTAGATTTGAAGGCATGAAGGGGTCAAGAAGAACACCTGAGTCTCGGCACAGTGAGAGGCCATGGAAGGCCACTGGTGAAGGGTCAGCCTCAGTTTGCAATTGATGGCCCAGGACTGAAGGGGTCATGCAAAGGAGTTGAGACTTAGCACCATGAAGCAAACCTATGAGAGGCTATTGGTAAAGTCTAGCTACAGCGGAAGACAGCAGTGTTTTGAAGATGCCAATATCATGAGTTGACTACCAAGAACAGCAGTAGCAGTGGAATACAAGCATCTGGAACCTAGAAGACAAGCTGTGTACTACAAAAGCAGGGCTGGAGAAGTGACCCAAGCCCTTGGAGGAGCCCAGAAGATCATGAGTTGCCCATTCATTGGATGGTTGGAGTTTGATTTTTGCTTTTGATTGTGACTGTGTCCTGATATTTTTCCCTCTTGAAGAAAGAAAGTATTTTAGTGGAGCCCACAGTTAAGAGACTTTGAATTTTAAAAGATATTGGACATTTTAAATGGATTGAACTTTTAACATGTAAAGTCTTGGGACTTTTAAAGTTATTTAGATCTTGGAGATGAATAAGAAAGTAAGGGTTGAGGCTTAATAGTGATGTTTGTGTGTCAAGTTGACAAGGGGTCAATTGTACTGGCTGGTTTTGTGTGCCAATTTGACACAAGCTGGAGTTATCACAGAGAAAGGAGCTTCAGTTGAGGAAATGCCTCCAAGAGACCCAACTGTAAGGCATTTTCCCAATTAGTGGTCAAGGGGGGAGGGCTCCTTGTGGGTAGTACCATCCCTGGGCTGGTAGTCTTGGGTTCTATAAGAAAGAAAGCTGAGCAAACCAGGAGAAGCAAGCCAGTAAGGAACATCCCTCCATGCCCTCTGCATCAGCTCCTGCTTCCTGACCTGCTTGACTTCCAGAGTCCAGTCCTGACTTCCTTTGGTGATGAACAACAACATGGAAGTGTAAGCTGAATAAACCCTTTCCACCTCAACTTGCTTCTTGGTCGTGATGTTTGTGCTGGAATAGAAGTCCTGACTAAGACAGCACCCTACTATGGGATTCCAGCATTTGCAGCCATGCCTGAGTTTTAGTGTGAGTGCTATGGACTCAAACTAATGTCTTCATGCTTACTGGGAAAGCTCTCCTAACTGCTGAGCCATCATTCCATTCCTTTTTTATGAGATTTAAGAAGTTTATGGTTCTAATATGTAATATTAATGTTCTAATATTATATATTAGAACATTATATAAAATATATATAATCTAATATATAATATATATTGCTTATATATTATATATAATATATAAATGCTTATATATATAACATGCATTCATAAATGTATAGCATAGATATGACTATGTTATATTAGTGAACATATTTCCTATGGCCTCTGTACAGTGCATATAATTAGAAGAAAAAACTACTGTAGTTGACTGGGTATAGAGGGACCAGGCACCTGTCCTTACTTACATTCCCAGTGGTCAACTAGGAAATGCTTTATCATTTGAAAACCTATGATATAGTTCAAGTTATGAAAAGCTGCTGCAGAACAACAGAGTGACAAAATTAAACAGTGTGATGAAAATGTGGAAAACTAAAGGCTCATATAAACTCCTCATGGTGCTGGATAAGTGGCTCAGCAGTTAGAAGCACTTGCTACTCTTACAGAGGACCAGGGTTTACCTCTCAGCATCCACATCAGGCAGCTCACAACTGACTATAGTTCCAGCTTTAGGAAATCTAACACCTTCTTCTGATCTTCAAAAGTACCTGTACTCACATATACACATACCCACCCACATATAAACACACACACACACACACACACACACACACATACATACCCACCCACATATAAACACACACACACATACACACACACACACACACATACCTACCCACATATAAATACACACACACACAGTTTAAAATAACAAAACTGAATATTAAAATAAATCCTACTGAGAAAAATTCCTGAACCCCTTTGAAAAGGAGGTTAGTAGCATTTCCAAAAATGAGATAAACTCATTGTCTCATACTTCACACCTGCTCTTCCTTATAGCTTAGACTTGTACTGTCTTCTGCAGCTACTAACCACATGTGGTTTTTAAAATACATAATGATTCATTTTCAAAATTTAACATCCATTTCCTCAGTTAAACTAGCTACAGCTCAATATCCAAATATGACTGGTGGCTACGTTGGTGAACAACTTAAATGCAAAGCATTTCTATTAATGTGTTTCTATTAGACCCTAGAACAACTATGTGTTTCTAGTAGCCTTGTTTTGATAGTGCTAACACTTGAAACACACATAATAATGAGCATAGTGAAGTTTTGAGTGTAAGAATTGCATATAGAAGTATATTTTCCAAGAGTCCAGGACAGCTTGAGCTTTAGACCTTATCTGATCTCTTCAGGAATACTCAGGATCCTCAAAATATATTCTCATGGCATATGGCTTTGGAAAATTAATTTAGGATATATCTGCATTCTTTTTCCTAGAGAATACATCTGATGTAAGCTTCGGGCTCTTCAAAATATGCTTCTAGTCCTGATTAAAAAGCAATAAAATAAAGTAAGGCTACACAAATAATATGAGTTCTGCAAATATAATAAAAAAAAAAGACCACACACAATGAACAAAGACTGTAGTAGTTGGTGAAGCTTGAAAGCAGACACAACAAATTAAATGGTTTGAGGATACATGGGAAGGTGATAAGAGTATGATGGAGAGCCAGAAGTGATTAGAAGAGACTCTGTGAAGTGTTTGCTTGTAAGAATGGTCCATGACCTGGAGAGCACATCGATGATCCCCAGAGATGCTGACAACATCCCCCTTTTCATCTTAATGGATGACTATGCTCTCAGGAACTGCATGTCTATGCTTGCTGTTCCCCAGCTTGTGTGCTAAGGTTCTTATTTTTTAAATATTTATTTTATTTTACTTACATATGTGTATGCATTATTCTGTTTGTTTCTGCTCCACCCTGTGTGTGTGTGTGTGTGTGTGTGTGTGTGTGTGTGTGTTGTACATGCCCTGAAACTGGACCTGCAGGCAGTTGTGAGCTCCACTAGGCTGTTGGGAACTGAAGCTGGATATTCCAGAAGAACAGCCAGAGATCTTAATTGCCAAGTCACTTCTAACACTCTGAATTTCAACATTTAAAGAAAGAAAGAAAGAAAGAAAGAAAGAAAGAAAGAAAGAAAGAAAGAAAGAAAGAAAGAAAGAAAGTTTGACTGGCTGGTTTTAAGGGCTACCTGCCCCCTTGGTGCTCTCACCATTTTGTCTTTTGTATGTAGCCCAACAGTATCATTCCTGCCCCTCCCCTTGCACTTGACTAGGTACCCAGTCACTCATTTCCCTTCTGTGCTAAATAAACCCTGCTCCTCTCCTCAGCATACTCTTTGATAGGCATGCTTGTTTACCATTGTCCACAGCCTTCTTAAGTGTCTGAAATCCAGACATAAGGCATTTCTGATTGTCTTTTATCCCCGAAGAAACTCAATACCTTTCTAAATGCATTGTCAAACTAAATTCATTTCTTTGGCAGATATGTCACACTAAGTTCTGATGAGTCTATTGGCTACAATTCTCAAGCCTTTTTTGTTTCTGTTGTTTAAGCACAAAACTATCCATTTGGTCTGTTGTTAAACCCAGTAGTATCTTCTGTTAAATGTCAGCTTGATCCTGTTAGCTAGCTAACTTCCACCACTTCTGCCTTTCCTACTGCTGTGGAGAATGCTTTCAGGTGCTGATTTCAAGGACTGGCTTTGATACTATCCTTCTTAAATTTGTGTCATCCATGGATCTAATAATATCTCTTTATATTTTATCTACATACTTACTAAAAATTGAAGCAGGAAAAGATATTTATTTTATAGAAGTAGAGAATAGAATATCTACAAATCAGTAAGAAAATGAAAACAAACCAATCAAATGAAATGGTTAAAACTACAGGATAAGAAGCTAGGCAGAGAAAAGAAAGAGGAGATCAAATAATGTGGGAAGAATGTGTTCTCCAGCATTGTTTGAACCACATAGCTATAGTTTCTGCAGACCAAACTCTGGTTGTCAGGATCAGCAGTGAGTGCCCATCCCCATTATTTTGACAACATATCAAACAATATATTAAAACTAATATTTAAAAAACTGAATGAAAAGTGTTTGAAAATTCCCATTACAAAGTAATAACCAATGTTTAATCTGATGAAGAATCTAAACACCCTTATCATGAAAATTGTATATGCATATTGAATTATCACCCTATATCTCATCATATGAACAACTAAAAGGTAATGTAAAAGGGACAGAACCAGTGAGAGAAGTCTGATACACACTTCCAAACAAGACTTACCATTCTTTTTTCTTTATTTTTAAACACATTAGTGGGCCAGCCAGATGGTTCTATGGGTAAGGATACGAGCTGACAAGCTGGAAAACCAGAGTTCTATCTCCAGAACCCACATGGTGAAAGGGGAGAACTGATGCCTACAAATTTTTCTGTGAACCCTAAATCTATGCGGCGTGATCTCCCCCTCCCCTGTCTCTAAGTAAATGCAAATTATGATGTTGTTATTGTGTTAATTGTGTTACTATAATTCCCTCAGGTTTCTTTGTAATTAATATAGCTTTCCTTCTCTTTTTGACAATATTACACTAGTAACATATTAATACAAATTTAATAGTGAATTTGTTTGATGTCACTAATTTGCTTGTTTATTCAATGAGCAGTTTTTCCACAGTAAAATTGTGTCTATGAAGTTCTAAGCCCTTTGTCATCCAGCTGCCCACACTGTGGGAAGTTGGCTTGCATGCAAATAGCTGCAGCTCAGTTAAGAGGATGAGGAAGGGAAGAAGTGTGTCCTAAGACACAGCTGCCGTGAGCTCATACTGAGTCCTAGTCTTCAAGCCCTATACTTTTATCTTTCAAATCCTTTTTAATTGTGGAGCTTGAAGCCGTTGCAGGGATTGTGAATAGCACTTGTCTCCTTTGTAATGTTCACTTCTTCCCATGCCACACATCTCTACCTTCGAATACACAATCCCCTGCTTCCTTTAAGGCTATCAACATTTCTGTTTATCAACAGCTCTTTACTTTTGAATGTGATCCTCTAAGAAATGTTGGGATCTCTCACACCAGGAAGCTCTCCTTTATAACTTCTTGTGCTAATTTGGACACACTTATTCTCATGAATATTTTCTTGAGATTTAAATTTTCACCAAAGAATAAAAATAAATCAAGCTGAAAATACTATCTTTTTCCATGCCATCCCTTGACTCAGTTAGCCTAGTGTCAACAGTGGACCTGTTTCTTTCTATGACCTTCTGATACATATGCTCCAAAGACCCTATCTTATTGCTTGGGTAGCTTCCCAAGCTATGCTTTTCCCCACTTAGTTTCCCTAAAAATAATCTTATTGTCATTAGTATGAGACACATGTTCCCTCACTCTATGACTGGATCACAATGATTACACCAGAATGTTATCTTCAATGCCAAGGAAGATGTTCTTTCTTTCTGTTCTTTCTTTCCCCAATTTTGTCTTTTGAAAGTTTAGAGTGAAAGTTTAGTTGTTCCTGTGGCCAACATTATAATCCAGATATTGTGTATCCTACTAACAAGTATTCATTCCTCTCTAGACATTCAATCTTTTCAATGTGGTCAGCTTCCTTCTCCTCCACATTGGTCAGTTCATAACCATTCTTCTTGCTTCTGCCACTGTCTGTTAGATAAAACTGCAAGCAAGGTGGAATATGCCAGTTGATCTGCTTGAAGCAGAATCATTTGAAAGTACTACCTTGCCTCCAGGCAAACAGATTTTTCTGAATTCAGAACCAGGTCTCCGTTCAAGAGTTGCCTTCCCTACACTGTAAGCTTAACCTAAAGATCTATATTTCACTGAATGGCACTGTGTGCTAGGACAGAAACTATCTAAATACCCAGAAAAGCAATGTCACTTCCGACAATTAGTGTAGTTCATGATAAAACCCTTTAGCCTTTGAAAAATATATATATTTGAAGCAGTTCCATAGATCACATAACTTTGTGGTAAAAATCAAAATGGAAAAAAAGTTATCATGATCCTATGGAACAGAACATCTACAGTATTTGAATGTGTCCAGTATATGTCTTACCAGTGGCCATTTATGCTAGAATAAACATCAGAGTAGATTGACTTATCATTGCAACTTAGCTGCTCAAACTCTTTAGTGACAAAATTCCTAAGAGAAATTGACTTAAAGGAGGAAAAGTGGCTTTATTTTGTATTATACTTTTGGAAGTTTAAGTCCATGGTCAGCTGGAGCCATTGCTGTGGTTATAAACTATTGAGACAGCCATCATGGGAGCAGGGGTAACAAAACTAAGTTATTAACTTTATGTATGAAGTCCAGAATAGAGTGGCTGAAGAGAGTCAAGAACTTACTTCTCTAACCAACTCTATCTTCTAATTTCCACCAACTGTCAGTAGAATACCACTATATTGTGAATCTGTTTAATAATAATAATAATAATAATAATAATAATAATAATAATAATAAATACATTGATTATATCAGAGCCCTCATGATATAATTACCATCTAGTGGCTGATTCACAAACAATTACAGAGACCAAAACTTTTAAGGGATTCTCTTTATCCAAACCATAGCAAATGTATCTTCAAATCAGTAGTTCTTCTGTATTTTCATTTTAGTAGGGACCAGTGGAATGGAACATTTCAGGTAGAGCAGTAGTTCTCAGCCTGTGGATTCCAAACTCCTCAGGGATTCAAATGACACTTTCATGGGAAAGACCATTAGAAACCACAGATATTTACAATGTAATTTATAACAATAGCAAAATTATGGTTATGAGGCAGCAAGGAAACTAATATTATGGTTAGAGGTCATCATAACACAAGGAACTTTATTCTAGAGTAATTTACAAGTATTTATTTAAGTTGGATATTTTAGTTTTCTGGAGCCAAGACTTCTATACTTATCTAACAATATAGTCACTAACTACATGGAACTTTTCAAATTTAACTTCAACAAAATTAAATAAAAATCAAAATAGGCCTTACTGTATTGCTATCCATGTTTTAAATACTTGATAACCAAGTGAGTCTGCTGACTCTCTCTCTAGATAGTGAAGACAGAGAACATTTCGTCACCACAACAAGCTCTCTTTGCTGTTTAATGAATAGCTGCTCTGATTTTTAAGTTCATTTAAATGGCTTAAATCCATATTTTAGTCCCATTTGCAATAGCCAAAAATTGATGAAAGAAAATATGTAGAATTCAAATTCTAAGATGTGCACATACATCGGAAGACCAAGACCTGGGAGGCTTTACTCT
>JADRCD010114776.1:0-17336 GCA_019843815.1 Montemys delectorum
ACACACACACACACACATGCACATACACACATATACATTTATGTTCACATATATCCCTGAATATAACCTGCTCATCTGTCTAATGTTCCATTTGGGATTGGATAGCCAGTTGGTGTGCTCTTCCCTGGAGTTAGACTATTTCCCCTGCGCTCAGCATTCCTTAGACGCCTGTAGTTTCTTGTGTATGGTTGAGTCCTCATGGTCTTCCCTATCTACTTCAGCATGTCTATGGTTATTGTCTTCTTTTAGCTCATGTTTCCGTAGACTTTTTGGTGAGTCTTAATAGACATCACTTACGACAAAAATGGAAAACAAAAAGCTTGAAACAATTCCACGAGGTCAGGAACAATATAGGGATGTCCCACCCCCCTTCTTTTCAATATAGAGCTAAACTTGCTAGCTGAAGCAATAAGGCAAGAGAAGGAAATTGAAGCAAGACAAGTAGGAAAAGAAGAATCCAAACTATTCCTGTTGGCAGATAACGTGACACTGTACATTAAAGGCCAGGTATTATAACTGAAACATTTTAGAAATGATAAACAAATTCAGCAGTGTAGCAGGATATAGAATCAACTTGCACAAACAAATAGCTTTTCTGTACAATGCCAGCAAAGGTGCAGGTGAAGAGGTAAAGAGAACATGGGTACGTTCCCACTCACAACATTCTCATTTCTTTTTCTTTTTCCTTTTATTGGATGTTTTCTTTATTTACATTTCAAATGTTATCCCCTTTCCAAGTCTCCCCTCCAGAAATCCCCTATCCCATTCCCCCTCCCCCTGCCTCTATGTGGGTGCTCCGCTACCTGTCCACCCACTTCTGCCTTCCTGCCCTGGCATTCCCCTACACTGGGGCATCGAACCCCCACAGGACAAAGGGCCACTCCTCTCACTGATGTTCAACAAGGCCATCCTCTGCCACATATGCATCCGAAGTCATGAGTTCCTCCATGTGTACTCTTTGGTTGGTGGTCCAGTCTTTGGGAGCTCCAGGAGTCTGGCTGGTTGACACTGTTGCTTCCCCCACAGGACTTCAACCCACCTCAGCTCCTTCAGTCTCTTCTCCAACTCCTCCACTGGGGACCCAGAGCTTAGTCCAATGGTTGACTGTGAGTATCTGCCTCAGTATTGGCCAGGCTCTGGCAGAGCCTCTCAGGAGACAGTCATATCAGGCTTCCTTCAGCAAGTACTTCCCTGCATCTACAATAGTGTCCAGGTTTGGTGACTGTATATGGGATGGGTCCCCAGGTAGGGCAGTCTTTGGATGGCTTTTTTAAAAAAAAGATTTATTTATTTTATGTATACGAATACTCTATCTGCATGTACATCTGCACATTACCGATGGTTATGAGCCATCGTGTGGTTGCCAGGAATTGAACTCAGGACCTCTGGAAGAGCAGCCAGTGCTGGAGCCATCTCTTTAGCCACCTCAATTTTTTAAAAAGAATATTTAGGAATAGTTCTAACCATGGAAGTAAAGAATCTCTAGCATGAAAACTTCAAAGCTCGAAGAACAAGAGAAAGATCCTGAGAATGTCAAGACACTTCGTTGGTTGATAGAATTAATATTGTGAAGATGAGAGTTTAGCAAAAGCTACTTATAGATTCAATGACATCCCAATCAAAATCTCCACGTAATTTTTCAAAGAAATAGAAAATCATTTCCTAAAATTCACACGGAACCCTAGGAAGACCCTGATGGCCACACCAATCCTGAGCAAAGAGAGCAAAGCTAGAAGGATTTCCATTCTAGAGCTTAAGCTATGTTACAGAGACATAGCAATAAGAACAATATGCTACTGCCACAAAAACAGACATGTGGACCAACAGAACAAAATCAAAGACCCAAACATAAGTACATGCAACTTCAGCCATTTAGTATCTGACGGAGATGCCAAGAACATGAGCTGGAGGAAAAAAGTACCTTCAATAAATGGTGCTGGGAAAACTGGATGTCCACACACTGAAGTGTGAAATTAGACCCAGATCTCTCGCCTTGCACAGAGACTAACGCCAAAGGGATCAAAGGTCTAAACCTGAAACACCAAAGAAAAGACATATTTTTTAGAAGATGTTCACTACAGACCAGGAACTACCTTTAATCCCTTAAAATATGTTTCTCTTTTAATCTACCAATGGTTTCCATGAACAATCACTAATAACCTTAAGTGTGTACTTCCCAGACAAATATTAAATGATTAAAAAATATTCATTCTCAGCACAATGGACACCTAGTTCACACAAGTTTTGTTTGCATCTTTTTAGGGAATCAAATCATGGCACATTTGTAGAGCTGGGGCTTTGCACAGTTTTGTTTGTTTTTATGTTGAGTTCTTCTCATGCCTTCGCAGTCTTCATGCAGCAGACCAAGAAGGGGCCTTGGGAAGCAACAATTCAAAGCTTAACAGTTACCAAGACGGTTAGCGTGGTAAGACTGTTTCTGGGAGCTGATGAAACAGGATGGTAGGTACTCCACCAGGGCAGACCCCATTTCTACTGCCTATTCCCAAGAACTCCACCATGCTGTTTCTTCTTCCTCTTTGTGAGCCATCTTGCCTCATCTAGATAACTCCCCTTTGCTTCCGATCCTCTACTCTGATCCCTCATGGCTTCTCTTTCCCAGCCTCTTCTATTTTGTTGCGTTGAGAGCAGTGAATTTTAAATGGGATGCAGTTTTTGGATTTCCAGCTGGGGCTTCTGAAAATGTAGAACTCTGGCCTCTATTCCAGACTTAACAAAGGCAGCTGACTAAAGATGAGGCCCTAGGGATCTACATCTTAAGCCAGCAGTTCTGTGGCTGCTTTTGCACAGTCAAATTTGATAACCAATAGAGAACAATTAGAGTATTGTGCCTTCCAGGAAACCTAAATATTTTATGAAAATGGTCACTTTATACCAGAGACTGTTAATTAAAAGAAGAAAAACATCTCCTATAGTAGTGACCCTGGCCCAGATTTTATATTAAAATCCTGGAGGTGGGGGTTTAAATTAAAACCCCTGCCTGAGCCACACTTGAAGCCAACTAAATCAGTTTCCAGAGGTCAGACATTTAAAGCAATGACATAGCATTTCTTTAAAATGGCTGTTTCTGGATGATTTCCACCTATACTTATAAACTACAGTTCTGCAGAATGGAGAGGAACAGGCACAGAACACAAGAGCAAGCGCCCTGGAATGCAACACACAGGAATCACCTGATCTTACTAAAACCCAGGCGAATGAACCTGTGAGTTGAATGGTGTCCAAAATTTGTGTTTTGAGTTTCTGTTTCTTGTTTTGTTTTGTTTTGTTTTTGTCTTTGTTTTAATTTGATTTTACCCAGGGTTTCACTATTTAACCCAGGTTGATCTTGAACTTGAGTTCTTCTTGAGAGCATAGGCATGTGCGACAATACTCTATGGGAATTTTTATTTGTAAACAAGTAGCCAGGTTCCTAGACCATACTCCAATAAGTACCAAGACATGTGATTCCTCATTCCCAAATTTGCTACCTTCTAGAAACAACAGAGGGACTTTCCAGTAGCTTAGGCTGCGCTCTAAGACCAGTTAAATAAGGATCTCTTTGAGGGGAATTAGACATCTGTAGGATTTTTGTTTTTAAACTTTCCAGATAAATGCAACACACAGCACAGGCTGTGAACTAGTGCAGAAGAGAATCAGTGAATGAATAGTAAATCTTAAAAGACACTGGGAGTTTCAAACAGATTGAACCTTGAGGAGCAGGAGAGACTGAGCTCTTGATTGATGACGACAAACTGATGTCATCACCAAATTTAAAAAAAATTGTTTTACTTGACTAATGGGGAATTATATTTCCCCTTAAGTCCCACATATACCTAACAACACACACACACACACACACACACACACACACAGAGATATTTTCAGCATACCTGGGGTGAGCTTTGTGGCTGGTTTCCTGTCACATTCCATTTTTTTTGTTCACACATGACCTATGCTGATTTTAAGATGGGAAACCTAGAGAACTGAAGACATGAATTCTGTTTAAAACAAACAACTTGGTGCTCATGGAGACACTGTCTAAGAAAGCTCTCTGGAATGGTCTTCTCTGCTTACAAACGTCCTAAGTTATCAGCTCTGGGAGCATCCAAAGGGGCTGGAGGCTCATAAGGGTGACGGCATGACAGGGCTGTTAGACAGGGGTTTCACTTCTCGCTTGACTCCTTGGGGACATCTATCCTACCTCCTCTTCCCAGGATCTAAGAGACGATAGTGCTTTTCAATAGGAAGGCCTAAAAATAAACTCATATCAGCACTATGTCATCTGGCCTCCACATTTTCCCAGTGTGTGAAGGGTATTGCCTAACATGTTAGTCAGCTTTACTTTGCTATGATAACATGTTTGGGAGGGTCAGCTCCAAGTGTCTTAGTTAGGGTTTTCATTGCTGTGAAGAGACACCATGACCAAGGCAAATCTTATAAAGGAAAACATTTAATTGGGGCTGGCTCACAGTTTCAGTCCATTATCATCATGGTGGGAAGCATGGCAGCATCTAGACAGACATGGAGGAGTTGAGAGTTCTACATCTTGAACTGCAGGCAGAAGAAGGGGACTGGATTCCATGATCGGTGGAGCTTGAGCATAGAAGACCTCAAAGCCTGCCCTGACAGTGACACACTTCCTCCAACAAGGCCACACCCACTCCAACAAGGCCACAATTCCGAATAGTGCCACTCTCCATGGCCAAGCATTCAAACACATGAGTCCACAGGGGTCAAAAGTATTCAAACCAACACATCAAGGAAAGAAGTTTTATTTTGGCTCTTAGTTTTAAAGGTTTCAGACCACAGTCATCTGGCTCTGTTGATGAAGCAAAGTGTCACGGAGAAGGATGCTGCAGGAGGTTGCAGAGAGACTGGGGCCAAAACAAGAAGATCACATCACTAATTAGACCCCATTTCCTAAATTGCTATCACTCCCAATAGACTACCAAGTTATAAAATTGCAGCTTTTATAACCATTGACTGCCCCAAAGTCCCATGTCTGAGTGTTGCTGCATTAAGACCCAAGGCCTTTACACATAAGCCTTTAGGGACATGCTAGATCCCAAGTATTTCACCTTAGTGTTTTAACTGAACCTATTCTTTTTCTTGTAATGATATTCCAGGGCATAAAGTAATCAGGCAGTTCTTATCTGGTGGGTTTGTTTGTTTTATTTTGCATGTGTGTGTGTCCTATGGGATATAGCATACATACTTCCTCACTTCCTTGCCTTTCTGAGTCTTCTGGGTTCTGTCTTGAGGTAGGTCTTGGCATTATGAACAAGATCTCTTCTTTTCAGAAACAAGCTGATGAAGATCATCTGCTCCCAGGAGAGTACTCTGGGAGAAAGAAGATGGACACAAGGCTGCACATGAACTCCTCACTCAGGATACAATGGTATCATTCTGGAAACCTATAAGCAGAGGAATCACTTATCAATTCAAATAGTTAGACTTGGATAACCTCTGAGAATCTTACTGCTTCTTCTAAGACAGCTGGGAGCGAGGATGCCTGAGTCCTGTGGTTAGATGTCCATTTCTACTTTCAGTCTGGTTATTCCCAGCCATGCTGAGACACAGCGTTTCTGACACACATGGGGCAGAACCCTGTCTGCAGAGCCTCTCCTGGCTCTTTCTGGGTTCACTGTCCTTCTTTTCCCCACTCCTAGTTCTCCTAAAACTTTTCTTGGTTTCCTATTTTCTTGAGCTCAGAATCCCCTCTCTATTTTAAAGAAGTCAGAGGAGAGCTCTGGAGAGATTCTGCACTTGAACACGAGTTAGCATGTTTGGAACATGTGTGAGTCAGATCTATATCATTGTGACACAGTATCTACTGTAATCAACTCATTAGGAACAAAGGATTTAGTTTGTTTCAGATATGTTAACCCATGGTCACTTAGCCCAAGTGGCTTTGGGACTGTGGCACCATGGTACACCATGCTAAGGACTCATGCAAAAGGATGCTCACACTACAATGGGAAGAAAGCAAAGATAAGATACAGGAAATGGCTAGAGTCTCGATATACTCTTTATGAACATGCCTTCAACTAATGAGTTTTCTTCCATAAGGCTCTCTCTCACTCGCTCCCTCCTTCCATTCTGAAGGTTTCACCAGCTCCTGATAAGACCACAGGCTTGGGCAAGTGTTTAACACATAGGCTTCCAGGGAACACTACACATCAAAACAATAGCACTGAGAAGATTCAGGGAGAGGTAACACTGAGGACAGAGGCTTTAGCTGAAATGAATCCATTCTCTACTTCTATAACAGAATACTGAATTATGAAAAAATTATTTCTGACAGTTCTAGTGGCTAGAAAGGTCTGCTCCTTTAATCTCAGCAAACTGGAGACAGAAGCAGGTGAATTCTGGATTCAAGGCCAACTGGAAAGCTAGTTCTAGGCTAGCCAAGACTACATAGTGATATCCCATGTCAAAAATAAATAAATAAATAAATAGGCTAGGAAGCACAAGAATATGGTGTCAGCATTTGGTGAGGGATTCCCTTTCTGGCTAAATCATAACAGTGGAAATACACAGGCACATTATACAGGCATGGGTTTTATGGAGGTCTGCATGAGGATGGCCTTCATAGGCTCTTAGATTTGAATGCTTGGTTCCAGGTTAGTGGAACTATTTGCGAAGAATTAGAAGGTATGGCCTTGTTGGAGGAGGTGTGTCACTGGAGATGGGCTTTGAGGGTTCAAAAGCCCACACCATTGCCAGTTTGCTTTCTTTTCCTCTTACTTTGAGATAAAGGTGTAAGCTCTCAGCTACCTCACCAGTGTTATGCCTGTGTCCCTACTGCTGTGCTCCCCATCATGGTGGTCATGGACTCTAACCCTCTGGAGTTTTGAACTCCAAAATAAACTCTTTTTTAAAATAAGTTTCCTTGGTCATAGTATTTAATAACAGCAATTGAAAAAGTAATTCAGATATATACATAGAGTGGGGGAGAAGAGGAAGGAAAGGAGCTGAGAATTCACTTTCAATAAAATCAATCTTATGATAACTGACCAAGTAATACAAAAATAACATTAAAATTTAATCCATTCTATTAGCTATTAAGTAAATAATGATCAAGCTAAAAACTGTAGAGCCTGAGAGGTTAGTTATATAGGAAGGCGTGGGGGGGGCGTGGTACGTAGATCTCCCTGGGAGGAGGCAATAGAATAGATTTAATGGGTGGAATGGGGCAAGAGGATGGAAATGAGGGATCAAGTTGAAGAAGGAAATGCCTGGAGAGACATCTATAATTGGGAAGAATTTGAGGGGTGGTGTGGAAATCCAGTGCAGTGGAAACTTACTAAAATATATTAAGACAATCCTAATAAAGTCTCAAAATAATGGGGGAGACAGAATCCCAGCTGGGCATCTCTTATTACCAAATGAAGCTTCCCGTAACAGTACTGTGTTACATCCAATTGAGTCATTGGGCAAAGGGGTTTCATGGAAATCCCCAAACAACCCAGGCTGTCACCAAGACAATAGATTGCTCTCCATAACCTGACAGCAAGGCCCCATTCCTAAAGACAACACCCACAAAACTCATTGAACATGAAATGATTAAGCTGGTGCCTACATAGAACCTACACTCCTATGTTTTAATGTCTTTGGTACAGGAAGGTAATCTGAACGCTATCAAAAGACAAACATAAACACCAGCCTAGCCACAAACCTTTTGATCCACAATGGTGTCCTGCTTGCAAAATATGCTAGGGCGATAGTGGCACAAAGCTTATGGGAGTAACCAACCACTATCAGATTTGATTCAAGGCCCACTCCATGGGATGGAACCCATATCTGACATTGCTTGGGTAACCAAGAAGCAGAGAATAGACACCCTAGAGACCTAGGGTGACACCAAATACTGCTTACCTTAACAAGTGGTGATAAAATGACTGACTCCCAGTGATATTCTGCTGTACTCAAAAATCAGTGCCTTATTCCACCATCATCAGAGAAGTTTCCTCCTGCAGTAGACAGAAACAAATACAGAGACCCACAGCTAGACAATATGCGGGGGGGGGGAAGGAGAGAGAGAGAGAGAGAGAGAGAGAGAGAGAGAGAGAGAGAGAGAGAGAGAGGGAGAGAGAGAGAGAGAGAGAAGCTCTAAATGAGATGTCTCCATCAGATTCTTTCACTCAGAACTGAGGGAACACTGTGGAAGAGGAAGTGGAAAGAGTGTAAGATCCAAAGGGAATGGAGGACAACCAGAACACGGCTCTCTAAATCAACTGAGAATTGTTCATATGAACTCACAGAGACTAAAACAGCAAGCACGGAGTCTGCACAGGTCTGCACCATGTCATCTGCAAATATGGTAGAGCTTTTAGTTTAGTATTTTTATGAGACTCTTGAGTGGATGAATGAGTGAATCTCTGATTCTTGTGCCTTCTCTTGGGCTCCTTTCCTTCTGTTGGTTTGCATTGTCCAAACTTGATGTGGTGAATTTTATATTATTATATTTTATTTTGATATTTATCTATTAGAAGCCTGTTCTTTTCTAATGAGAGACAGAAAAGGAGTAGATGAGGAGACAAATGAGAGGGAAGGTGGGGAGAGATAATGAGGGGAGTAGATGGAGGTGAAACTATAATCAGGATTTATTACATGAGAAAAGAATCTGTTCTCAATAAAAGAGAAACAAAATCCATTCATGAAGATGGTGTTCTGTTGTGTGTAGCTTTTGCTACCCCACCTAAGATCTGGGAATGGGCCAAGCTATCAGCCCTAACCCAGCTTCCCTTGAGTGCATGGATAAAAGACACACACAGTTGATCAATTTCAACTTGCCTTTTGACACAATTGCTGGGTGCTACTATCTCCCCCCTGGGAAAGTGTGCCCTTATTAATATTCTTATCTCCTTTCCACCTGTCCTAAACTTTAGTTGCTCAGTTACATCTAGTTCCCCTAAACATGCCCACCTGCCTGCCTGTAGTGGTGGCCTGTATGGCTGCATCATTCAAGAGCTCACATGGCTGGTCATCTTTTCTTCATCAGAAGCATGGTATACTCTGTCTCTCCTCCCTTGCATCTGTCTCTTTGCCTCCAGGGCCCCAGAAGTCCTGTCTACTCCTTCTGCCCAACCATTGGTCCATGGCTTCTTTACTAACAGATCAAGAACCAATTGAGGAACAGGACCTTAATATCAGAACCTCCCCTACAGCGTCCCAGTGGCCAGATTGTTTCTCATTTTGTTTTGAGACAGGTTCTAACTTATAGCCACAGCAATCCTACAACTCACTGTGTAGCTTAGATTGGCCTTGAATGCATGGCAATTCTCCTGCCTCAATGTTCTGAGTGCTGGGATCACAGTCATGAGCAATCAAATCTGGCTTGGCTACTGCTTACATGTACCTTACATGTGATGTTTATAGGCACCCACTCCTGATATTGTTAAAATGGCAATTCCAAAACTACACCAGTTTCGGAGTAGACAGACTCATGGGAAAACTTAATTGGGATTGTAATAGAATGTAATCGAGGGCAGGGATGCATGTCTGCTTGTATTAACTCCTTACCCTGATGCAGAAAACTGGCACTGAGGGTCTCTCATGGATAATAGAATGGGAGGGCAGAATCCTCCAGAATGAGAGCAATGTGCCTGTTCTTTGAATGTCCACAGGCCATGGATATATTCAGTTCTGGCACAGAAGCCTGTCACACTTATTTTGGAGACTGATGCTAAAGTGGGAGGTATATGAGTTCTTCCACAACAGCACATCAAATGACAGTTATACCTCTTTTTATTCCTCTTTAGTCTTGTCTATTTATCTTTGAGAGTCAGTCTCAGGAAATTCACAGAGCAGAGAACCTTAGGGTGCTTCCTAACCCTATCTACCTACAAAATCTTTTTTCCTCCTCTGTAACCACAAAGATTTTATTAAATGTCTATTACATGAGAGCCTCTTCCTAGGTTAAGAGGAAGGTCAAAGCAAGTTCTTGACTTCAAATACAGAAAACCTCTGCAGAGAGAGAAGGTGCCACATATGTGAGAGGAGAGCAGTGTGGTGAGTGGGAGTGGGGGTCTCTCTTGTGGTTCAGACAGTCAGAGAGAGCTTCAGAGAGAGATTCACGAGAAAACTTGGGGATTTTTGTGGTCAGAGCATCCCACAAGGGTGTGTGTATATAGGCACATGTAAAAAATACATTTATCTTGTAGATCTTGGGATCTAACAGGATTAAATAACAGCTGCCACTAGGTTTAATTCAAAAATTTAATTTATAGGCATAAAAGACATTCATATTTTCAGGTTTTTTCTTGAGTCAGATTCAGGAATTGATCAGGAATTTGTTTATTTCAGTTAAATTGTCAAAGTTACAGATGAAGTTTCTAATTAATATCGTATTTTTAACATTATTAGAATTTATGCTGTCTCTCTAGTTCTTCTGATGTTAGTAACTCTAAAAGATTTTAGTATTTTAAAAATATTTGTGTGTGTGTGTGTGTGTTTTTGGGCATATCTCCCTACCATGGTGTATGTGCAGAGGTCAGTCTGCTTGTGGGAGTCAGTTCTCTCTCTTTCTACCCTTTGGGACCCTTCTCCCTTTCTCTGCTTTTCTATCCTCTCTTCTCCCCTCTCAATATTTGGTGAAATATATCCAAGACTAGAACACAAGTCTGATGCTCTCTCTGTAGAATTTGATCATTCCTATTTCTTGCAGTCAGTCCAGGATCCATGTTTTGGACTTTCTCTTACCTGTTTTTAAAAAAATATAGATGTCAGAACTTCTTTGCAAACCATTTGGTTTTTGTTTTTTAATTTTACAGCTGAGTTCCTTTCTCTGGGACTCACAAACCACATAATGAAAGATAAACTAATGTGTTTGTTTTATTCCTTTTCTTGGTGAAAGGTCTTGGCTTGTGGGATAAGTTAGCTTTACTTGGCAATTTGAGGTAATCGGGAATTTGATGAATGGCTTTAATATCTTTATCATTTTAATCTATGCATGTAGAATTAAAGATAACCATAAGTCATGGACTATAGTCAAGAGAGTTACAATACATGTTTGTTTGTTTTTCCTGGGAAAAAAACAACAATCAAGGGGAAAAATGATTAGACAACTGTACTATGGGTAAAACAAGAGCTTTGGAAAACTCAGAAATCTGAGGTAAATCTCACCCAAGTGACTTACTCACTTGACCCTTTTAATCTCCATTATAAAATGGAGATAATCCTGAGCTCTTGGCTGGGTTGTTTTACAGATTAAATGCAACGATGTTAGGGAGGTTTCTCAGAAGCAACAGTTGCTATTATTTATTCCTTACAGGACTGTGGTGGGTACCAGTGTGCTGAGAGAATACACTAATAGGCTTTTAGTCTGATCCTTACCCCTCCCTCAGCTCCTCACTCCTTAAAGTGCATCAGCAGGAGAATTGGCCTGGAAGTCTCAGAAGGAACTGACAGGCTAGAGTTTACTTCCTTTGGGCTGGAAGCCACTGCAGCTTGGTCTCTGAGTGTGCTCAGTGGTCAGGGGACTGATGCTGTCTGTGGTCAGGCCATTTGGGACATTCTTTAGCTCTGAACATCAAAGTTTCCATTTTCTATGTCTCTGAGATGAAAATGATGATAATTTTGTGTATTTACAAATTATGTAAAAATGAAACAAGTTACCACAGTGGCTTTATACTGCGCAAATAGGGGAGGGGCCTGGAGCAAATGGAGGATGAGCAGACTTTCTGGACCCTTCTTGGGCTCTGCTTTAACTCCTAACACACAGAGTATCTATTAATGTCTATCTTAGTTAGGGCTTATTGCTGTGAAGAGACACCATGATTAAGGAAGTTCTTATAAAGGACAACATTTAATTGGGGCTGGACTAAAGGTTCAGAGGTTCAGTCCATCATCATCAAGGTGGGAAGCTGTGTGGTGCTGACGACCCTGACCAGCAGGGAAGAAGGCCCAGCACATCACGTCCTTCCAGCAACAGTTTACTCAGGAATGTCTTGCACAGCGGTTACAGCAGAGTGGCCTGGAGCCCCACCAGGAGTCTGACTATATACCCTTCATAGGACAGCCCATGAGCTCATACCATGCTTCACACAGTCATAGGCTACTAGGCATTGACATAGAATCAGGCCACTGATGAGCACGCCCCCGGCGCCAAATAAGGACTTGTTTACTCCACGGCTCCAACTTGGCCAGCGCCATCTTTAAGGCGCAGCAGCAGCGCTCCACAGTTCCCCCTTTTTTATTATAAGAGCTGAAATTGTGCGATCAAGCAAACACCATCATGTAGGAACTCACGATCAAGGGCAAAAATACAGCTAATAGAAGTGGCACTCACTCTACTGGGTGCAATGGGCTGAGCCCTCCAGGTGTAAGAGCTGAGTACCAAAAGCATGCTGAACACCCATCCCAAGTGCAATGAGGTCAAGCGACCTCATGGGGTATAAGGGCTGTCCAGAATGTGGAAGAGCTGAGTACCAAAAGCATGCTGAATATTCATCCCAAGTGCAATGAGGTCAAGCGACCTCATGGGGTGCAAGGGCTGTCCAGAATGTGGATATGGCAATGGGGTGAACAGTATTGCTGCTTTAATGCCATCAACCAGGCTTGTAGAGAAACACCAGCCTCAATGGCCTGGAATGTATGCACCACCAGGGCCCTTTCTTGTCTCTGCATTTTCACCATCCGACATATGCAAAACAGGCAGAGTGCGCAGGCACCTATTAAGGCAACAGCCAACATTCCTATGCCCGCCCATTCCTTCAGATGGCTCATGGCCTGGGAGATCCAGGCTGCTATTAGTAGTAAAGAAGCGAGGAAAAACTCGCGCATCATGCATCACAGGCATTGGAATTGGGAACACCGATAGGATTCCCCATCTCGGCCGCTCCCCCTCTCATCATTATCAGCCAAATCATCAGAAGCAGGAGGATCTTCATTCTTTGCCTTCCTCACTAGACGTTCCGGCACCCACACTGGATCCTGCTGGTCCTGTGGGAAAACACAGACAAAGCCTCATGCCCATGTCAGCACAGGATCAGGTCCCCGCCAGGAACCTGTTAAGATATCCTTCCACTTTACCATGCCTCGTGATGGGCCATGGGAATCACAATGTCTGCCTGCTGCTGAGCATCCTTGAGTATCCAAATTCAAAAAATTTATGGTAAATAGAGCAAGAGATATTCTTTCCTTGGGGGTGGCCATAGCCTATTCCCCCTTTTTGTTTTTGTAGGCATTCTTTGAGGGTGCGATGTGCACGTTCCACAATTCCTTGTCCTTGGGGGTTGTAGGGCACTCCATGATTAAGATTTATCTCCATTTGCTTGCAAAAGGAGGTGAATCTTTGTGCTGTATAAGCAGGACCATTGTCAGTTTTTAGTTGTTGAGGTTTTCCCCATGCTGCCCAGGCTTCTAGGCAATGTCCTATGACATTACGAGTCTTTTCACCACTCATGGGAGTAGCACGCATGATACCTGAACATGTATCAACAGATACATGAACATACTTTAACGTCCCAAAGTCTGAAATGTGCGTGATATCCATCTGCCATATCTTAAGCGGCAGTAATCCTTTTGGATTCACTCCCACACTTGGAGGATGTAGATGAATCACACACTGTGGGTAATCTAAAACCACCTGTCTGGCATCTGCTCTAGACAAATGGAATTTCTGTTGTAAGGTCGTTGCATTAACATGAAACAACTGATGAAATTGTTTCATCTGTTCAATTGTGGAGCTCCAAAAGTAACATTCACTTCTGGACAAATGATCCACAGCTTCATTACCTGCACTAAGTGGTCCTGATAGACCTGTATGTGCTCTGATATGCTGAATGTAAAAGCATGTTGTCCTTTGCCAGATTAACCTTTGCAATTCTTGAAACAGTGAGGACACTGTGCTATTATGCTTAATGAGACCTGCCACTTCCAGGATTTTTACAGCATTGACCACATAGGCAGAGTCAGAAATTAAATTAAATGCAAATTGACAGACCTTAAAGACTTCTAAGACAACCCTTAATTCTACCATTTGAGGGGAGCCAGAATGAAACTGACACTTTACTGGTTCCTGTGATTCAATCATATAAGCACCACAGCCTGTCTTGGAACCATCAGTAAAAATATTAGGCGCCTCTTTAATGGGCTGTGATAAAGTCATTTTGGGAAAAATCACAGGATGTTCTTTAAAAAATAATAATGGATGTTTGGGATAATGGTTATCAATGATACCATCAAACCCACACTGTAATATGGCCCAATCATCCACAATGCCACAGAGAATCTTAACTTGATGGCTGGAATAGGGAACTATAATGCTGGCAGGGGAAACTCCAAAATACTGCAAACATTGCTGAATCCCAAGCAAGGCCAAGGCAGCGACTGCAGTTGGATAATGCTCAATAGATTTTCCTGGAGAGACTCTGGAATAGATCCATAGTAATGGACCATCCTGCCACAACAACCCTGTAGGTTGAGAAAAGGTAGCTAAAATGCATAGCATGATGGGCTGTTCTTTCTTCTATCTCTGTAAAAACGCAGTCTGTAACCTGTCCTCAACAACCTGCAATGCCTCTCTGGCTTCTTTTGTTAACTGTCTAGGCGAATCTAACGCTGAATCCCTGGTTAAAATATTATATAAGGGCTTCAATTCATAATTAGGCAACTTAAGATAGCTTCTTATCCAATTTATATCTCCTAATAATTTTTGAAAATCATTAAGGGTCTTCAAATTATCTTTTCTAATTTCGAGTTTTTGAGGAACTATCTTTATCCTATCAATCTTGGTCCCTAAATAATTTTCTATCATATCTCTCTGGACTTTCTCAGGGGCAATAATACAATTTTCTTCCTTCTAACAATATCACTAATCTGCTATATGCAGAATTTAAAATATCCTCATTAGTGGTAGCCAACAAAATATCGTCCATATAAAGAAAGCATTTAATTTGGGGAAATTCCTTTCTTAAAGGAGCAATGGCCTCTCCCACAAACAGTTGACACATAGTGGGACTATTGGCCATACCTTGAGCTAGAACTATCCACTCATATCTTTGATCTGGCTTCTCATGATTACATGATGGCACTGTAAAGGCAAATCTTTTGCTATCTTTGGAACAGAGCGGAATGGAGAAAAAACAATCTTTGATGTCAATAACTATTATAGGCCAAGAGGCAGGCAACGCTGATAATAGCGGCAAGCCTCTTTGTACAGGCCCCATGATCTGCATCTGTGCATTAATTGTTCGTAGATCATGCAATAATCTCAATTTTCCAGATTTCTTCTTAATGACAAAAATAGGAGTATTCCAGGGAGACACAGATGGTTTGATGTGACCCAAAGATAACTCCTCTAGCACTAAGCTCTGAGCTGCCTGAAGCTTTTCAGAGGATAACAGCCACTGATGAACCCACACAGGATCCTTTGTTTTCCACATAATGGGAATTCCTTCCTCAGTGGCCCCTAGGAAAAACCCAGACCCTTCCTATCATTTTTTGGCATGGTCTCAATTGGTTGTGATTTCCCTTGTAGATACTTTCCTAATCCTTTACCAGGGTTCCATCCCATGTCTTGCATCATTCTCTGAGAGGGCAAGGAGTATTCAGCATTAGTTAAGCGATAATTCATGTCTCTTAAGAAATCTCGTCCCCACAGACTAACAGGTAGCTCCAACACGTAAGGCTGGAAATGCCCATAATGTCCTTCCTGATCCTCCCAAGGGAGCTCTCAGGCACTCATTTCAGGTGTCTTGGCATACCCTAGTCCCTGCAAAGTTTGAGATGAGGATTGAACCGGCCAGCCTTTCGGCCAATCTTTTAGGGTGATGATACTATGGTCTGCCCCTGTGTCTAGTAGGCCTTTGATGATTTTCCCATTAATTTTCAGTTCCACCAAAGGGCGCTTCTCTAGAGCAAGACTAAGATAAACAGAATCCACACCGGTGGAGCCAAAACCTTGACTTCCCCTGCTGCGATTCTTAGATGGAAACAATTCATGTAGACTAGGCAAAACGAGTAATTGAGCTATTCTATCTCCAGGAGATATGGCTGAAACCCTCTTAAGGGAGGAGGCCAAGATCTTAACTTCCCCTTCATAATCTGCATCAATTACTCCTGGATGAATAACTAATCCTTTTAATATGGAAGATGATCTTCCTATTAACAAGCCTACAGTACTTGGAGGTAACGGGCCTTTAAAATCTATTGAAATAGGCTGCATTCCCATTTGAGGTGTCAATATGATGCGGGAGGTGCAACGGAGGTCCAGCCCTGTGAAGCCTGGCGTGGCTCTTCTTGGGGCCTCATATTGGGTAGGCTGATGCTCCCTTGACTCTCCTGCCTCTCCATAGCCCCATATATTCGAGGGCCCTGAGGCCGGGAGCCCTGCACTCGGTTTTTTGACATTGAATGACCACTTGCTTGCTCAATAGGTCATCCATTGATATCCTTGACCGACCTACACTCATTAGCCCAATGGTTTCCTTTCCTGCACTTAGGACATACTCCAAGAGGGCGCTTTTGTATCTCTTGTCCTCTATTTGGACACTGACATTTTAGATGTCTCTGCCTGCCACATGAGAAACAGGCACCTGGGGCCTTTGCCTTAGCCTTGGAATACTGAACCACTCCTTGCATCACGGCAGCTGCCAGCCCAGCATTGGATAAAGGGCCTCCAATTTCTCTACATGCCTTCATCCATGCTTGCAGTCCCTTCTTTCTCCAAGGGGTGATGTCCTGACTGCATTCTCCAGTACACTGCTCAAATATGAGCTGTTGTACTAGTAGCATGGCAGTATCAGGATCTCCAAAGATCTGACCTGCGGCCTCCATCATTCTAGCCACAAGATCAGAAAATGGCTCTGTTGCTCCTTGAACAATCTTGGTTAAATTTCCTGACACCTCTCCTTTATTAGGCAAAGCTTTCCATGCCTTCAAAGCCAGCTGATTAATTTGGCCATAGACTTGTGGAGGATAAGCTGTCTGATTATTTAGTCACTGGCTTTGCCCCAAAAGCATGTCTAAATTCCAAGCTGCCTGCCCTTGCGCTGCATTATCTCTAGCTTGTTGTTGAGCAAATTCAGAATATATAGATTTCCAGTCCAAATACTGCCCCATCGAGAGGCATGCTTTCACTGTAGACATCCAATCTGAAGGCGTCATTGCACCCAAGGTAAGCCTTTCCACTTGAGCTACAGTGAATGAGGCACTAATGCTGTATGCCTGCACAGACTCAGCTAGATTTTTCAGGACCTTGAAGTCTAATGGTTCATAGGTCCGTACTTGATTGGCATCTTTGAACACTGGGAAGGCGGTTGCCACCTCCCTCCAAGTCTGTGGGCAGAAAGTACAAGAGGGCATCACCACTCTGGCTGTCCACCCTTGTG
>JADRCD010114848.1:0-10937 GCA_019843815.1 Montemys delectorum
CTCCCCTTGAGCTGGATCCCACTTTGAGCCTGTAGATGGACCTTCTTTTTCTTATGCTCCTTTTCCTTCCTTCCCTGCAGTTCTTTCAGACAGGAACAATTATGGGCCAGCATTTTGACTGTGTAATGGCAGCCCATCCCTCACTTGATGCCCTGATTTTCTGATGGCTCTATAAGTTCTCTCTCCCCACTGTCATCTTGTCTAAGGTCCCTCAGTTTGAGTCCAGAGAGTTTCTCACCTCTCAAGTTTCTAGTACATTCTGGAGGGATCTCCTGACCTCCTACCTCACAAGGTTGCCTGTTTCTATTCTTTCTACAGGCCCACAGGGCTTCAGTCCCTCCTCCCCCCACTACCTGCACAATATTACATCATGTACAATCCACTTTCCTTCCAATTGTCCCTCCCTCCTTGCTCTCTTGTAATAGTCTCAAACTTTTATTTATTTATTCTTTTTAACATTCTTCTTTTTATTTTTATTTTTAAACTTTCATTGCATTATAATGGGAAAAGTTACATGATTTCAATTTATTTGAATTTGTTAACATTTAAAAACATATTTTAAGTAAATAGAATTGCACCACAATCTTGTTTCCCTTTTGTACCTCAACTCCTCCCAGAGACCCCCCTTCAATACCTACAATATCTTTTTTTTGTTATATTCTTTAAAATATATAAAATATTGTGACAATAAAAATGAGTATTATAAAAATTGTTTGATATAAAATAGCAATTAATTGAACAGTATTATGTAGATGCTTTCTACAGCAATACTGAAATGACATACATTTTTCTCAATATAAATTTTAAATAACTCCAAACATATTAACTGTATATTTCAAAATAATACAACACTACTAGTATTGTCTTAAATGAACATAAATATACAAAGTCTTTTTGTTTGTTTGTTTGTTTGTTTTAGTAGAGCTTAAAATCTTGGCTCTTTTTGTATATATGTTCTTTATTTTAATTTCAAATGAGATCTCCTTTTTTCGGTTTCCCCTCTGAAAAATAACCCTGTTCCCCACTTCCCTCTGCTCACCAATCCACCCTCTCCCGTTTCCTGGCCCTGGTATTCCCCTACACTGGGGCATAGAACCTTCACAGGACCAAGGGCCTCTCCTCCCATTGATCACTGACTAGGCCATCCTCTGCTATACATATGCTGCTAGAGCCATGAGTCCCACCATGTGTACTCTTTGGTTGATGGTTTAGTCCTGGTAGCTCTGAGGGTACTAGTTAGTTCATATTGTTTTTCGTCCTAAGGGGCTGCAAACCCTTAAGCTTCTTGGGTCCTTTCTCTAGCTCTTTCATTGGTTACCGTGTACTCAGTTCAATGGATGGCTGTGAGCCTCTACATCTGTATTAGCCAGGTATTGTCAGAGCCTCTCAGGAGATAGCTATATTTAGGCTGGCTTGTCCTTCCTTCAGTCTCTGCTCCATAGTTAATCTCTGCCACTCCTTCTGTGGGTATTTGGTTCCCCTTTTTAAGAGGGAATGAAATGTCCACCTTTTGGTCTTCCTTCTTCTTGAGTTTCTTGTGGTTTGTGGGTCGTTCTTCCTGTATTCCAAACTTCTGGGCTAATAACCACTTATCAGACATTCTTTTGTGACTGGGTTACCTCACTCAGGGTGATATTCTCCAGATCCATCCATTTCCCTAAGAATTTCATAAATTCATTGTTTTTAATAGCTAAGTAGTACTCCATTGTGTAGATGTACCACAATTTCTGTATCCATTCCTCTGTTGAGGGACATCTGGGTTGTTTCCAGTTTCTAGCTATTATAAATAAGGCTTCTATGAACATGGTGGAGCATGTGCCCTTATTACATGTTGGAGCATCTTTTGGGTATATGCTCAGGAGTAGTATAGCTGGGTCCTCTGATAGAACTATGTCCAATTTCCAGAGAAACTGCCACACTGATTTCCAGAGTGGTTATACCAGCTTGCAATCCCACCAGTATTGAAGTAGTGTTCCTCTTTCTCCACAAACTCTCCAGCATGTGCTGTTAAAGAAATTGAAGTTTTACCATTTGAAAATACTTGGTGAAGAAGCTAATTAAAGTAAAAGTTGTATTAGTACCAACATAACAGGAAAAAATAATGCTAGGATGAATTGTGGACATTAACAGTCAATACCCAAAGAATTGTGAAATAATGTTTGAAGTATGTATTTTTCTGTGCATAATATAATAGGAACTCAAGGAAACATACAGCCATTATAGGTATATTTTTATAACAATGAAGCAAATTACATTTGCAAATTTTTGAAAGGTAAACATGATCATTATGCAGATCAGGTTTCAGAAAGAACACTCTATTCTTACAAGACATTGAGAAATGACTGTATTATCAATTTATTAAAGATGAATATAATAGTTGGATTGGAAGATCTGCCTATTATTTGACTAAATTTACTTACTTACCTACAATAGGTAAATAAAACTCTGGAGAGATGACTCGGAAGAAGAAGAGCCTAGTTGCTCTTGTAGAGAACCTGGGCTTGATTCCCAGCACTTACACGTAGGCTCAAAACTGTCTGTAATTGCAAGTTAAAGGAAGCCAGCATTCTCTGCTGGCCTACACAGGCACTATATGCACATACAGATATGCAGACAGAACAATCATACACTAATAAAATACATAAAATATAATTCCCATTGCTAAAGAAGTATACTGTATAATATGATATTCAAATACTAATAATTTTTAACACCTTGAGATCTGATAGAAACAACATACACATCACAGATATCCATATTATGTAGAAACACACAACCCAATGAGCAGCCAAGAATGCTGCTAGTAGAAGAACTCATAATGCTAGTATATGGGAACAATGTCCATATATAACTACACATATGTTATGACAATTTCACAAACGGTTGACAAATTCAGTCCACTACATTTTTATTCCCATACTATTTTCATTCCAAAACAGAAAGGTTTAAAATTATTAAAAGTCATTGTTCTGAAACAAATGCACATATTGCACCCAGTTTGAAACCCTATTCATTCATATATTTATATATATAAAGAGTTTTTGCAAATTATACTACTCAACTATATTTCCTACAATCATATTTGTAATTTCTTATGACAAATTTCATTTCCAAAATGAACTTATTAAAATCTAATTTGTATAGCTATACAAGGGATAGAAGAGTATTAAGAAAACAAATGATGACACTAATATTGTTTTAGAGCAGTAAAAATATATTTACATCAGCTCAAATATGTAATTATTTCTATTGTAGTTGCAGTTGTTTTTATGCCTTTGGGTTTTGAGTCTTTACCTTAATAATCTACCCAAGTGATGTTAGCAAGACTATACAGCAATGGTTGGCTTCACAATTAAGGCCTTTCTTTTCTTCTGACTCACACTTTCTAATGTTGGGATTACAGGATTTAGGTGCAATGTCCAGTTCTGAAATATATAATTCTGTGTACCTCTTCTGTCATTCACTGTAGCCTAATGCTCCTCCATTTGTACATATTCTATTTCAGGAAAACATGGAAATTTAAATTGTGAAACACTACTTCACTTTGCATTTTATTTTTAAAGATTACAGTTAAAAGGTGTAACAGCTTTTATTGTTAAGGTTTATATTTACCAAAGCAGGACTTGATAGTAAATATTAAGCACAATATATTAGATATAAATCATGGGTATATTAGAACATAATAAAAATTCCAATTCTAACACCAAACTCCATATAAACTAAAAGCTCTTTCCACATAGCAGGCCTCATTCTCAAATGGTTACGATATGCTAGAGTGGATTAGAATATAATTCCAAATGTAAGTGAAACGGCGAGGACATTTCACTTAACTTTTCATACAGATACGTAGCTTCCTTAAGTCTTCCTTTAAGAACCCAGAATTGCTCCTGTCTAAAGGAAATACAGGGACTAATAGTGGAGCAAAGACTGAAGAAAAGACCTTCCAGAGACCACACCACCTGGGGATCCATCCCATATGCAGCCACCAAACCCAGTCACTGTTGTTGATGCCAAGAAGTGCTTGCTGACAGGAGCCTGATATGGATGTGTCCTGAGAGGCTCTGCCAGGGTCTTACTGATACAGATGAGGATGCTTGCAGCCAACCATTGGACTCAGCATAGGGACCCCAATAGAGGAGTTAGGAGAAGGACTGAAGTAGCTGAAGGAGTTTGCAGCCCCATAGGAAGAACAACAATATCAACCAACCAGACCTCCCAGAGCTCCTAGGGACTAAACCACCAACCAGAGAGTGTACATGGAGGTATCCATACCTCTGGCTACATATGTAACAGAGGAAGGACTTGTCTGGCATCAGTGGGACTGGAGACTCTTTGTCCTGTGATGACTTGATGCCCCAGAGTGGGGAAATGTTGGGGCGGTGAACAGGAGTGGGTGGGTCGGTGGGGAAGCACCCTCCTAGAAGCAGAGGGGAGAGGAATGGGATAAGGGGTTTTCAGAGGGGAAGTCTGGAAGGGGGATAACATTTTAAATGTAAATAAATAAAATAAACAATATTATTTTTTTAAAAAATTAAAGTATTAAAACAGTAGACTCATTTTGTATTTCCAAGTGCATCCATATTTTTAGGAAAATTTTTACAATTCAAAATCTTACTGAATATTTCTGATTCAACATGATGAATGTTTGTTACTGGAGAAAGAAGATCTGAAAATTATGACTTATGTGTACCACATGCTTAAGAAGGAAAGAAAGAGAGAGAGAGAGAGAGAGAGAGAGAGAGAGAGAGAGAGAGAGAGAGAGAACAGTTAAGGAAAACTAATGAACTCACAAACTGCCTGGGAGTAATCTCGTTGTCTGAGAAGCTTATGTCTCTCATGGGTACTATTTTAGCTGTTTCTACCATGGTCTCAGAAAAAGCCTTTGACTCTCCCCATTAACCAGTTAAGAGACCTTGTACAAGTGTCCTATTCCCTGTGGGGTCCAGCTTCCTCAGCTGTGTCTAAAAAGAGTCAGTCGCTGAGATGCATTGTCTTTTTATTTATACATTTACCAACTCAGATACCACAAAAACTCATATGAATACGTAAATTTTCATTTTTGGTAAACAGACTGTAAGTAATTAGACATCAAACCCTGGTATTAGTATTTCCTACTAATGGAATAATTAAAATGCAACTTTAGGAATGTTAGTTTTCCTTTTGGCACATAAGGTTTAGTTTTAAAATGTGTCTCATTGTCAGAAATTTACAAGCTATAGGGTCTTCAATATATATGTATAGGTTTGTATATATATATATATATATATATATATATATATATTTCTAAAACCTCATGTGATACATATCTTAATATCTCACAATTATCTTTGGAGCTGAATCTTTTGAAATACTATACACCAAAATATAGATTGTTCAATGTTGAACAGCTTTTGATGTTTACAATTTTATTAAATCAATTGTTTTTAAGAATATTTTTCAGACAGATGTTAGTAATTATCTACTCTAGGTTTAACACTTTTAAGTAAGGGCTAAAAGTTATCATTTCTCATCATTGTGAAGAAATCGCAGGTATGTCTTCTGATGGAATTACGGTTGGTTGACTCCAGATGAGGCTAGCATTGCATCCATTCCCAGTCGTGTAATTGACATCCATGTGTATTCTATTTTATTTGATTGCTGAAGACTTCCGAACAGCTTCATTCATAGAGCCATGATAAATTAGATATTTGAAAATGTTGAATCATTTATTAACAAAATTATGACATTCATAATTAGTGTTGCTTTCAGAAATGGTTTTGTATCATTATTATGTATCATTACTATTAGTTAGGGTTACTAATACTATTTTGAAGCATCATGACGCAAGGCAAGTTGACAAAGAAAACATTTATCCCACTCACAGTTCTATATAACAGTTCATCAGCAAAAGTAGTGAGGTCAGGGACTCTAGCAGAGTGGGATCCCAGAGGCAGGAGCTGGTGAAAAGACAATGGAGGCTTCTTACTTCCTTGTTTCCTGTAGATTGCTCAGTCTATTTCTTATAAAACCCAGAACTACAACTCAGGGGTGGCACCACCCACAATGGATTGGGCTGACCCATCAATCACTAATTAACAAAATACCCTGACGTCTTGACTACAGCCAGATCATATGGAGGCATATTTCTCAATATGCAGTTCCCTACACAGTAATAACTCTAGCTTGTGTATACTTGATACAAATACAACTAATATATATATATGTATATATATATAAATAGTATATATATGTACATGTATATCATGTATACATATACATATATATATACAAACTTAAGAATGATAATTTTAGGAATATGTATATCAATTTGAATAAAAACAGCCCACATAGGAGATCTCTCTCTGTCTCTCTGTCTCTGTCTCTGTCTCTCTCTCTCTTTCTCTCTCTCTCTCTCCATATATATATATATATACATATATATATACATATATATATGTATATATATATATGGCCTCATGTTAGAAATGTCACTTCTTCCTGGAGACCTCAGCAGGGCAGCAAGATGAGTGTCTACTGGACCCTTTTGTTCACTTCTCTCTGTCTCTCTTTTTTTGTTTTTGTTCACTTCTCCAGCACTCACTGCCCCAGCAATAACAGAAACTGGGAGAAAGCCTTGTCTGGTGATTTTTCTATATGTAACTGTGTATAATCTATGGAACCCTAGACCTTGAGGATGGTGAAAGAGCCCTCCTCCTTACTGCACAATCCTCACCTGCCATTGCCAGTGTTAGTGTTGAAATGAATACAGTATGAAGTATTGTGGTGGAGAGTGGTTTGGCAACTCTAGCTCGTAATTATAAGCCATCAGCTTAATGGTATGCATGACAGATTTTAAATATTCTTTGATGCTTGGAAATCCCCAGTCACAGGGGCCTCTGGAATGTCTCTGTTCTAGAGAGAATTGGTAGGATCCCTCAGTGTAGCATGACCTTAAGTAGTAGAGGGAAAACTTAAGCCAATGAACACAAAGGAGATGAGAGAGGGATAGTGAGTAGTGGAGTAAACCATGTGGAATCTGGTGAGATGGATGACTCAGGTGTGCACTAGCAAAGTCATCCCAGGGCAAGCAGTAGCACAGCTGTGGTGTCATGTGCCCTTTGTGAACATTATAGGGCTATACATCTGCCATCAGCTGAGGCAAGACAGCCAACTTGGGCTTTATGGGCCATTCCTCTGCAGGCTCACCACTCATCCCATGGCCAAGGCAGCTTTCCCTTCTATGTCTTCTGTGTCTTCATCCTCCACCTTTCTGCCACCCTCATGGACAAGGGCAATAGGAATATGTAAGGCAGCATACCTTGACCAGCCACTGATTTTCACTGTTGTGAAAGTGATTTGATTTAGAATTAAATGGTTTTACATTAATATATATATATATATAGTGTGTGTGTGTGTGTGTGTGTGTGTGTGTGTGTGTTTGAAATTGCATTGTATTGAAAAATTACTGAAGTTAACTGCATTTCTCATGGTTCTCTAAAATAACAGAAACAGAACTAATAGATTGAACCTTTCTTTCTATGTATGTATATAGAAAGGGACTTTATTACAGTGACTTATAGGCTACGGCCCACATAATGCAACAATTGCTTATTGTGAAAGGAAAGTACAAAATATAGAAGTTATTCAGTCCATAAAACCGGATGTCTCAGCTTGTCTACAATTGATGTTGGATTCCCAAAGAAGTAGGTTCTACTGCCAGTGAACATCAAAACTTACTAACGAGGAGAGAGCAAACAGGGAAAGAGTAAATCTTCCTTCTCCCATGTCCTTATATAGACTGCTAACAGACTTCTATAAGTGTCCAATATTAGATCGAGTTTAAAAACTGTAATGAATTTTTGTCTTCCAACCTCAAGTCTGGATTAGAGGCTTGTCTTTGTATCTGAAAGTTCGGGATTACAAGGAGATGTTCCCACATCAAATTAGGCAAAAATTCTTTATAGCTCTGGCCTCCATTTTGGGTTCTAGTTCATTAAAGATTTAGTCAAACTGGAAACCAAGAACAGTCATTACACTGACTGTAAGGCCTTGAACTCTTTTTAAGTCCAGGATCTCATTTTAAGTCCACCCTCAAATCACACGCAAATATATATACATACATATATATTTTTATACTTCATATATTTTATATTGTATATATTTCTGTCTTAAATTATATACATAAATATGTACTATATTATACATATTATGTTATATTATATACCATATTATATATTTTATTGTATGTTATATATTATGTTACAATTTATATGTTACACATTACAAATCATATACTACATGCCATATGTTATATATTACATATTTCATAGCACATATAACACATGACAAATTACACATTACATACTACATATTGTATTACTACATGCTACATACTATAGGTTATAGGCTATATACTATATTGTATGTGTGAAATACTATATACTATAGACTATATTATATTACATATAACCTCTATATGTTATATCATGTTATATGACAATATGTTATGTTATATGTCATATTTTATGTTACATATATAATGTCATATAACTATATACTCTAATCTACATGCTATATACTTTATGCTACATGCTATAGACTCCATATTGTATGTTATATAGTGTATGTTTTACATTATATAGTTTATATTGTACATCATATATTATTCATTGAATACTACAAACTACATTTGTCATATTATGTATGATATATGACATATGGTATGATGAATGATGTATTTTCATTATCTTATATATTGTTTGCTATTTATTATATATGTCATATGTAACATATATTTATTGTATACAATATATTATACACTAAATATTAATTATAACATAAAATAGTATATACCACTAATGTGTGTTATGCAATATTTAATATGTATTATGCTTATAAGTTGTTATTATGTATATTATATATTTATGATATATGTAAAATAAACATTGTATAATATATGTGTGTAGTATTTATATACTGTAGATAGATAGATAGATAGATAGATAGATAGATAGATAGATATGTATATATATCACATAAATATAATGCCAGACACTGTTGGGGCTGAGACAGGGCAATTATTATATTAATACAAACTAAGATGTCATAGTTGTGCTCTCTCAGCCCCAATAGTAGCTGGTATTACATTCATGTGCAGCCAGGGTCTGTAGAAAATATCATTAGAATATTACTGAAGTTGACTTAAAAATATCAACAAAGCCTTTTGAAAATTTTAATCTAGCAAGGATAATTTTTGAGCAAATATTGAAGGATGACACCAAGCAACATATATCTGTTTTGAATAAAATGACCATATGAGAGATGACTAAATAATCAACTCAAGTTATTAAGAATAAATAGTGAAAACAAAAAGCTTAGCAGAGTCCTTCTTACCAAGAAGTAATTCTCAAAAGAAAATATGGTACAAACACTATTACTGAGGCTATGGAATACTCACAAAAAGAAACCTAACATGACTGCCCTCTGAAAGACCCAGAGGGCAGAAGCTGAAGGAGTCAGATGCAGAAATTTGCACCCAACCATTGGACAGAAGCTGCTGACTCCTGTGGTTGAATTAGGGAAAAGCTGGAAGAAGGTGAGGAGGAGGACAACCCTGTAAGAGGACTAGCATCTAAAATTAACCTGGACTCCTGAGATCACACAGACACTGGGCCACCAACCAGGCAGCATACATCAGCTGATATGAGGGCCCCAACACATATACAGCAGAGGACTGCTGGGTCTGGCCTCAGTCAGAGAAGATGAACCTAACCTTCAAGAGACTAGAGGCCCTAGGGAGTTTAGAGGTCTGGTGGGTGGGGGCTTGGAATGTGGGGACATCCTCATGGAGACATGAGAATGGGGAGGAGGTATGGGATGTGGGACAGTTGGAGGGTGGACTGGGAGTGTAAAATCTGGAGTGAAAAAAAAAACATTAAATAAAATTTAAAAAAAAAAGTAGAAGAAGAAAATACTGTCTTAGAATGATCCTCAGATACTTCAGACAAAACAAGGCAAGGCAAGGCTTGTGGGAGGATATTTTTCAAGTCTATAGAAGTATCTAATATCTCTCTTAATCTTTCAATGACAAAGAGCAAAAGTGTCCTCTGCACTCTTACAAATTCGGATCTGCTAGATGCACAATAGAATAGAAGAGCAGTTTGTGACCAAGAACTCAAGAAGAGTTTAAGACCCATCAAAGGTTTAGAAAGAAAAGAATATTTCCAAAGGTCATTCATCCCCCAAAATGTATAACATAAAGAATTCTCAGACAATTTGATTCATAGAAAAGTGTACCTTGTATTAAAAAAAGATGTTAGAAGAAAAGAAGACAGGCTGACCAGATGGCTCAGCGGGTAAGAGCACTGACTGCTCTTCCGAAGGTCCTGAGTTCGGATCCCAGCAACCACATGGTGGCTCACAACTACCCCTAATGAAATCGGACGCCCTCTTCTGGTGTGTCTGAAGACAGCGACAGTGAATTGCACTGGAGCAAGCAGGGCCAGAGCAAGCGGGGCCAGCAGAGATCCTGAGTCCAATTCCCAGCAGCCACACACATGGTGGCTCATGGCCATCTGTACAACTGCAGTGTACTCATACATAAAATAAATAAAATAAATCTTTAAAAAAGAAAAGAAAAGAAAAGAAAAGAAAAGAAAAGAAAAGAAAAGAAAAGAAAAGAAAAAAGCCAGGAGTCATGAAGAACAAACCCAGGAGAAGCATCAGGCCCTAGTGGTGGCAAAGTGAGTGTGAAAGACACATAACAGGCAAAGAGGGACTTGTAGCAGTTTCCCAACCACGGATGGTGCCTGATGCTTCCTGTCATTATCATGCTACTCTTGTCTGTAGATGGTGAGAGACTTGGATAATCATGTGTCATTCTTTCATTAAATTTAATTAGGTAATTTTACGTACATAAACATAATAGATATTGAATATTCTATCTTCCCACCCTCTCT
>JADRCD010114876.1:0-11882 GCA_019843815.1 Montemys delectorum
AGAATGGCTGACAAGCACTTAAAGAAATGCTCAATACCCTTAGTCTTCATGGAAATGCAAATCAAAATGACCCTGAGATTCTACCTTACATCAATCAAGATGGCTAAGATCAAAAACTCAAGAGACAGCATATGCTGACAAGAATGTGGAGAAAGGGGAACACTCTGCCACTGCTGGTGGGACTATAAAATTGTACAATCGTTCTGAAAATCCGTCTGGCAGTGTCTCAGAAAACTGGAAATAGCTCTACCTAAAGATCCATCTATTTGGTATATCCTGAGCATTTACCAAAAAGACGTTCCACCATCCCACAAGGACACATGCTCCACTATGTTCATAGCAGCGTTATTTGTAACAGACAGAAGCTGGAAACAACCCAGATGTCCCTCAATGGAAGAATGGATACAGAAAATATGGTTCATTTACAAATGGAATACTGTTCAGATATTAAAAACTAAGACATCATGAATTTTCCAGGCAAAGGGATGGAACTCAAAAAAGCAGCCTGAGTGAGGTAACAAAGACCTAAAAGGACGTGCATAGTATGTACTCACTAATCAGCAGATATTAGCCATAAAGTACAGAATACCCATGGTACACTCCACAGATCCAAAGAAACTAAGCAAAGATGCTTAGAAGGGAAAACAAATAATAACAGGAGGCAGATGCAGGGAGGGAACTGAGGTTGAGGAGAGGCCCAGTAGCCAGGAGAATCAATGAAGATATGCAGCTGCCAGCAGTGAGGGGGGTGGGAAGATCTCTAGGAAGTCTCAGATGGATAGGGCAGGCTCTCGGGAGTCAATGTGGGTGACGCTAGGTGCAATGCCTAACAATGGGGATATGAAACCAGAAGAGAGCACCTCCTATTTCCAGGCAGGAACCCCAGTGGAAGGATAAGGACATCAGCCCACCTACAAAACCTTTGACCCAAAATTGGTCCTGTCTAAAAGAAACACAGGAGGAAAGATGGAGCAGAGACTGAAAGAATGGCCAACCAATAACCCACCCAACTCGAAACCCATCCATGGTCAAGCACTAATCTCTGACATTATTAATGATACTCATACTTGCAGACAGGAGCCTAGCATAACTGTCCTCTGAGAGGCTCCACCCAGCAGCTGACTGAAAGAGATGCAGAGACCCACAGCCAAACATCGGATGGAAGTCAGGAACTCTTATGGAAGAGTCGCAGGAAGAATTGAAAGCCCAGAGGGGATAGGAACTCCACAGGAAGACTAACAAAGTCAACTAACCTTGGTAGCTCTCAGAAACTGAGCCACCAACCAAAGAGCATACAAAGGCGGAACCAAGGCCCCCAGCACTTAGGGCTGACCTGTCTGGCCTCAGTACGAGAGAGGAAGCACCTAAACCAGCAGATACTTCATGACAGGGTAGGCAGATACCCAGGGGATCCCACCCACTCAGAGGAGAAGGGGAGGGAAATGGAGGGAGGGACTCTGTGGAAGGAGACTGGGAGAGGGAACCCCATTTGGGATGTAAATAAATAAATGATTAATTGTTTGACTAGAAAATAAAATATATTCCCAGCTTTGAAATACAAGATTAAATAGTGTCCTAAATGTGTGCATGTGGGTATCTTTAGATGTTTAACCTTAGTTCAAACACATTCTTTTTTATTTACTGAAAAATAGAGTCTTCTCTTACACAATATATCCCGATTGCAGTTTTACTTCTTTCTATCCTTCCCAGTTTCCCCTTCCACCCTACCCACCCCCCAGATCCACTCCCCTTCCATATTCCATCAGAAAAGATGAGGCCTCCAACAGACAACAATCAAACATGACAAAACAAGATACAATGAGACAAAGCAAAAGCCTTCCTATGGGGACTGAACAATGCAACCCAATAGGAAGCCAAGAGTCCCCAGAAAGTAGGGGTGAGGAGGGGGAGTTTGTAGGAGTCAGAAGATATGGGGGGCATCAGGAAAGCAAGGTCTTCTCTTTAAACAAACTCTTTAAACCAGGGAGTTTAAAAACTATGTCCTCATTCAGCCCTGCTTCTTCCAGCCTCTGTAATGGCTGCATCGAATATGTTACCACATTCTGTCTAGACAACCATCCTGATGTGTCTACTCTGAAGCTATTTCTTGTTTCCCACTACATCTGTCTAGGAGAGCAAGAGGTAGCCAGGGAGTCCATCATTCAGAGGAAGGCACTGGCTGGTTGATCACACATAAATACTCAGAGTAAGTTCAGGTAAGCTGCGGAATCCGAGAAACAGAATCAAAGCCAAGATCATGGGGAGATGAGATATAACTAGAGATGCAGCCAAGCCATAAAAGAAGTCCTATTTAAGGTACCACTGATGTGAGTCTGGCTGTAGGTCCTTTAGGACTACCCCAGGACTTCTCTTCCCATGTGTCTGATTCAAGTCCTAGTCTCCCTGGCTCTGCTGTCATTTACACAGGACTTTTTCTGGTACCCTCATTTCAGACTGAGGTTCAGGTCAGATGGAGCCTTCAAGTCTATACAGGGATGATTTCCTTCTAGCAGCTGATGTCTCACAACCTGATATTTGCAAGTCTACTAATCAGTTTCTAGACCTGCTTATTAGTCTAAAGCCTTGAAAACCATCATAGCCTTGATTGAGCACCCTTTTCTATGGATCACTAGTAATTCCCTTCTGCAAGTTTCTGAGCAATTAAACATTCTCTTTTAGTGAACACTTTAGAGCACTCCCCTTACTAGTTACTAATTTTTAAGTGTCTCATGGACAAGAAATAAAACCAAGAACTCTCTAGTACTGAAGTAAGGACCTTTGAGAGCGCCTTTCAAAACTAGTTTGGTATTGTTCTGTATTTATTATTTTTAATTTGATATTTTATTTATTTACATTTCAAATGTTATTCCCTTTCATGGTTTCCCCTCTGCAAACCCCCTACCCCATTCCCCCTCCCCTGCTTCTATGAGGGTTCTTCCTTACCCACCCAACCACTCCCACATCACCACCCTAGCATTTCTCAACACTGGGACATCAAGTCTTCACAGGACCAAGGGCCTCTCCTCCCATTTGATGCGAGATAAGGCCATCCTCTGCTACATATGTAGCTGGAGCCATGGGTCCCTCCATGTGTTCTCTTTGGTTGGTGGTTTAGTCCCTGGGAGCTCTGGGGGGTCTGGTTGGTTGATATTGTTGTTCTTCCTATGGGGCTGCAAATGCCTTGAGCTCCTTCAGTCCTTTCCCTAATTCCTCCATTGGGATTCCCACGCTCAGTCCAGTGGTTAGCTGAGAGTATCCTGTTCTGTATTCCTTTACCCATAGCTAACACTCCAATAGGGAATGTGAAAGCTCTCAAATTCCTATATATTCTTTCCCTGTGCTTTCAAACTAAATAATAGTATGAAGTAAGAACCCTTCCCTCTGGAGCACATGAGTGAGCTACAGCAATACATGCTAATGAATACTTAAATATCTCAAGATGTCAGAGCTGCTCAGGCCTTGGAAGTCCTGACAGACTCATAAGCTTATTAACAATAGCCCTCATCAGAGCTGCTTCCCCTTCTGTGGGGACCTGAGCAGGCAGGCGACATGTCATCTCAGCTTAAGCCAGACTCTGAAATGAAAAAGTACTCCGAACCAAAGTGAGCTACAGACACTGTTTGCCCTGATGCAGAATCCTGTGTTAACACTGTGCCATGTTCTCATTTCCACAAAAATTTAAGCTGCCTGGAAAACTTTTGATGTTTCCCAAGGCAATTGACAGAGAGAACTTCCACTGTGTCTCTCATGTAAGGGCTGATACGTCTGAGATCAAGTCCTTCTGCCACTCTCTGTAAGCCTTCATGTCTAACAGCAGCCCTATAACCGAAAGCCTTAGATTTCCTTCTCCCTCACATTACACACTAATCACAGAACAAATTGCTGTCACATCATTAAAGTCCTTATCGGTGCTCACTGGCAAAACCAGAATCAAGCCCATGAGAATATTGAAGACACTGAGCTGCCTGTGTAATTCATCAAAATGCCTGGCTAGAAAAAAATCCCCCTGTTAGGAGGAATAATGGGTTCAATCTTCAGCGAGCAAGATTCCCAAGCTTCTGGAATTTAAAAAGATTTTCTTGACATGTCTCTAGCTATGTCTCTAATCCTCTACCCTGTCCCAACCTCATCCATTGTTGTATCCACATCACCAGGTAGTCGGAGCAATCCTGTTACTTTATTCTACAGTTAAAATGTGGTTGGATTTCTCACCCTCTGTTGCTTCCCACATTAGATATCTGAGTATCATGGCCTTCGTTCAACAAGATCCTACCAAGACAGTTGTCAGATCCTCCATTATCTCTGGCTTTCCTTACTAATGACTCTCCATCCATTGTCATATGCTCTTTTTTCCCTACTTATCCTTGCTATATTCAGAATGAAGCCAAGTGCTACAAAGAGATCTATTTTCTCTTGCAATAGCTTCTGAACAAAACACGTCCTTATGTCTTTCATCTTTGTATGTTTTCCTGTGTTGCTCTTTTTCTTTAACTTTGCACAAGAAACCATCTCCCAACATCTCCTGTCAAATGTTAAGGGTTTGCAGAACTCACAAACAGCCCCAGGGAAAGAAAAACAAGGTCCCTGGTTGCCTCACAAAAATCTCTTGTGAATTAGGAACTAGGGTTTAGTTTTTAAAACAGCACTTTATCATCTGACATGATGCATGTTTCTTTTAAAACAAATTTAGTTAAAGCAAGCATCCTCTTTTACATCTAAGCTCAAAGTGGTAAATGAAACAACTCGGCATGTTCAAGCCAAAAAACACTATTCTAAGTGCACTCTAATAGTATAGCCTAAATGCCATTTTAAACAATTATAAGAAAAACAAAGAATGAAAGAGGAAGAAATAGAGAGGAAGAGGGATAGAAGCAGAGGAGAAAGAGAGGACCGGAGGGAAGAAGAGAGAGGGACAGAAAGCAAGTAGAGAAAAGGGGGAGGAAAAAAGACAGAGGAGGACAGAAATACATAAGGAACACTGAAGGCAGAAAAAAAGAAGAAAGTGAGAATGCAGACTAGAGGGAGCAGAGGACAAAGGACAAAAGCATCACTTCATCCCGCAGTGCTCGCAGTGCCTTATGAGTCATGAAAAACTTAAATAATCCTCACTTAGAATGCTCTCCATGATGAAAAGCTCTTGTAATTTTGTATTAGTAAGTCCAGAGAAATCTTGAGTTTATTTGGAAACTTACAGAGATGTTTGGTTTCGTCAAAGCAGAACCCAGAGATGGGATTTTAGTCGGCCTCATTGTCTCTTGTTGTCTTTTATACATGAGGTTATCTGCATTCTGAATCCAAGCTCTATTCCAGAGGGAGACCTACAATTTCCAATCCGTTTGCTAAAAAATAATATAAGCACAGCTCATTTACCCAGTCTTACTTCTTAGCAACAACTTTATAAGGCATTAATTATATTCACGCCTTTAGTAGTTAAGCAATCTATTCATTATATGAAAAATAACTGTACTGTGGAGTTTTTTATAAGCTATAGGTAAGGCATAAGGTGTAAAAAAGATAAAAAGCAATGCCAGCAAGTTGTACTCGGAATTACTAAAAGAACACAGGCTGCACTGGAGTGCATAAGTCTTTGGACATTTTTCAAGAAAGCTGTTTTGTTTAGGGATTCCTTGTAGGGAAAGAAAAACAGACAAGCATTGTGCTTAGAGTGTGTAGAGCAGCAGAGAAGCATGCTCATAGAAGCATGACTCGATGGGAGATGTTTCTGAAGAAAGAGAAGGCAGAAGCCACTCCCACATACAGGGTCCTCAAAAATATACTCTGTATGCCTTATTTCCTCAGAAAATAATGTTGGAGACACTGTTTAAAAAAAAAAACTTGGATCACAACAAGAGGGGAGGTGGCAGGGCTGGAAGGAGAGAATAGAGGGAAAACTATGGTCAGGGTGTGATATATGAGAGAAGAATGTATTTTCAATAAAATAAAATAAAATGAAAACTTAGATTGCTTCTGAAGATGTTCTATTTCATTCTGCTTTCATAAGTAAGGATCCCTGAAAGATTTTGACTAAAAAGAAAACTTTATTACTGAGCTTTAAGAAAACTTGAATTTGTAGGTAAATGAGTGGTGATAGACACAATCACCCTGAGTGTGTAACCTAGACCCAGAAAGACAAACTATGTGCACATGAGCTCTTAGCACATTGGTCAACCTTTGCTTTATCCAGCTTTAGTTAGGTTCTTGGGACCTCTCTTGGGCCCAACTGATGGCTTTTTGTAAAATTCATTTTTATTGATGTCATGGTTTAAATATGAAGTATCCCCAAAATAGAGTCAACAAAAGCACAGTTTCCAGACAAACTGGATCATGATGCTAACTTCACCAATGGACCAGCCCACTGATGACCACAGAACTGAATGGGCCATTTGGACATAGGGCCTAGGTAGAGACGTGGGTCACTGGAAACATGCTTGAAGAAGAGTGTGTCTCTTCCCCTTCACCTCCACCTGTCTCTCTGCTTCCTGGCTGTCATGCACTGAGCAACTTTATTCCATTGCCTTCTGCCATTACCTTACTGCCTTACCATAGACCTGAATGCAGCAGAGCCAGCTGCCTATAGACCCAATCTGTGCAGCATAATTAGGTTTTCCTTCAGTTGTTTCCTCAGGCATTTCTTCACAGGCATAAAAAGCTGAGAATCACAAAAAAGAAACAGAGCAAGCCTTTGAGGGGAAACCCCTCTGTCTTCAATGTCTGATCAGGTTTCCTAGTCCTCCCTACCATTTCCAGATGATGTCTCATTGTCTTGTCCTGTCTTCAGTACTTTAATGAGTGAAACTAAGTAACTTTATTTTTTCGGCACTTTATGTATTTATTTTAAGGGAACATATCGACATCCAGAGAACACTTGACTTACAATGGTTACTATGAGATATTTAGGCTTCACAACAGTGACAGAGCTGTAAGTACGCAGTGGGAGCATTGCTTTGAATTTTGGATTTTGTTTTTTTCCCTGGCTTTGGTATAGAGTAAGAAGTGTTTCCAAGTGCTGGGAAGCAACAGCCAGCTGCAGCTATCCATCGTCCATGTGGTCAAGAGAGAAACAACCGTTTCTCTACAATGTACTGTGTGGCTAAGCTATACAACTTAGTAAGTGAGATCTATTCAATGCATTGCCAACGTGTCACAGGGTTTAGGGATGTGACTTCTTCTTCTTGGAAATCATGTGCAAGGAATATACATTTCTTCAGTTGCCAAATGATCCCCAGTGACTGTGTGTGGCTTTTTAAAGTTAAAAATATAGATTAAAACCCAACAAGAAAGAGGCAGGACACACGTATTATAGGAAAAGGTTTCATTGAAAGTAAGTAGATAGATTCGCCACCCAACTTTACCCCAATATATCTGAGGCTCCCCTTTAAAAAGAAAGAAAGAAAGAAAGAAAGAAAGAAAGAAAGAAAGAAAGAAAGAAAGAAAGAAAGAAGAAGCTTAGTGTAGTGGCACATCCTATAATCTCAGAACCTGAAAGATCAAAGCAGAAAAAATATAGTAGGGCAACTTGAATTATAATCTATGATCACGTCTCAAAAAAAAAAAAAAAGACAAAACAAAACCAAAAAAAGACCAATCAAACAAATAAAACTGATGATTTCTTTGGTTAATTGAAACTATAAATAATTTTGTGGGTTTTTTTTCCCTTCTAAGTTTCTGCAAATGAGAAGTTCTAGTCTTTAGTGTGGCAGAAAAAGCCTCCCAAGCCCTTATAATTTTCAAAATAGTAATTAAAATATAAACAAATCTACTTGGAAGGGGTTAATGTCAAGACACCAAGACATACACATGGCTAAACTGAGAGAAAGAATTAAATAGGCCAGAACCCTGGGCTCCTGTCTGTAAGGGTTTCCAGAGTGGGTTTCAAAGGGTTCCAAAAGGTTTCCAAAGTGAACACAAAAGAGGTAAAGGACTCCAGTACAATGCTTAGACAATATTGGAGGGTGGGACTTCATGACTTCTGAAAATGCAAATGTCTTACCCTATCGGATCAGTTTTGAAAAAGACATTGGCACAGCTTCTGAGAGTACCATAGGAAAGCTGTAGCCGGTTGCATTTGACTGAGAGTTCCGTTAATACCTCTGCCTAAGTGAGTCATCTGGTGTTCACTATGCCTTCAGACCCTCTAATCAGCCATCATCCCCATCACAAAAGATGGTACAGTATGTGATAGGACAACTCTTCTCATCCACTGAGAGCTTGTCTCAGTGATCCCAGAACACAGGGTGTGAACCACTCAACTCCAGATGTCACCTGAGGCTCTCAGAGGACTCTGAGTAGTCACAAACGTAGTCAACAGGAATTTGACTATCCTGGGAGAGAGTTTTCTAGGTTTAATCTCTCAATTATAGAAATAAAACTCAAAGCCATCCCTTCTAGAAAATCAAAAGGAAAAATCATAAGTGTTGAAAATAAAGCCCAACGCTACCCCAAACCTCAAAGGATGGAAAAAAAGATAAATTTCTAAGCAATGCAATATAGCAGTTACAGAGTTACACTCTCATCAAATCAAGCATTTTATGTGAAGATATAAGATTTGAATGCATCCAACATCTCTCTACCTTAACACACAAGAGAGATTACATGAATTCTTTCCAGTCTCTGATTGATTTTACTATATAATCTTTTAACAGTCTAACTTAGAAAGGGCGTTATTGCATTTTTTTTCTTCCTTTCTTGTGGTCTATGTTGTCAGACCAAATGCAGGTTCCTATGCTCATGATAGGCAAGTACTCTAGTCTGAGTTATATCCCCAGCTCATACATGAGCTATCTTTGTAAAACCTTGACTTTCATTTACCAATATAACAAATTTAATTATAGTATAATTTAAATCTTCTATGTAAAAACATATGTTGATTTAACTTTTGATTCATGTTTAACATAAACTGACCATAACTAATTTCACAAAGGATTATCTTATTATATTTTAACAATTAAATTGAAACTCAACTAATACCTACCAGCGGAGGACATAGAACGTTATTTCAAAAGGAAGTCTTATAGATAAGTCCTAAAGATGTACCTTAAAATAAGGGTACAAGAGTTCTAAGAACTGACATGAAAAAAATCACTATAGAATATAATAGCCAGCTAAGACACAGAACAGGTAAAGATGTGCTTTCATGGTATTTAAAGAAGAATTTATCTATAATAGATGGTTATCCAGAAAAGAACATAGAATCTTGTAATTAGAGTTTGAGTGATGGATAATGAATTAGTCAGGGTTCTCTAGAGACACAGAACGTATGGAATGGACATTAAAGGGGATGTATTGGAATGTTTCACAGCCTGCAGTCTAAGTGTCCCAACAATGGCTACTCGTGAATAGAAAGTCTGAAAATCTAGTAGCAGCTCAGTCCCACAAGGCTGGGTGCTTCAGCTGGTCTTCTGTGCATCCCGGAATCCTGAAGACGTAGGCTCCAAAGGATGTGCTGTCAAATTGAGTACACTTAGACAAGGAACAAACAAGCTCTTCATTCTTCCATTGTCCTTATATAGACCTCCAGCAAAAGGTATTTCCCAGATTAAGGATGTGCCTCAAGATCTGGATAAAGGTCTATATCAATCCAGATCAAAACCGTGTGTCATCTCACCTCAACATCTGGACGAAAAGCCTGCATATTCCAGCATCAAGGTCTAAACCAAAAGCATGCTGTCTTCCTACCTCAAGATCACAGCTGTGCCCTCCATTTCTGGATTCTAGTTCATTGCAGATATAGTTGAGCTGATAACTGAGAATGGCCATCACAGACAGTATGTCAGGGAGAAGGCATCACAAAGAATGAAAATACCTGGAGGATGCTGGAGACAAAGAGTGTGGGAGTATGTGGGTGTTGACAGTAAGAGGATAACATGAAAGAACCAGTCTTCTTCTCATACCATGTGGTTTCTGGAGATTCAACTGAGGTGCTCTGGCATGGTGGCAAGAAGCTTTAACACTTTTTAAACCATCCATCTCATTAGTCCAAAAAGTTTCTTTCCCCTGCTTATAATTTGAAATAGAAGTAACTCGTAGTATAGATGAAAATGCATATGGGCAAGCACAGACAAATACTGTATGCCCTCACCTGTAAATGGAATCAAAGTAGTTAAAATAATGGAAGCAGGGAGAAGGAGTTACCAGGAAGAGAAGGTTCTGTAGAAACCCAGATGTTCATTAAATGATGGGACAGTGAGTCACATCAGAGGAATAAGCTCAACAGATCTGTTATGGCCAAGCATTGTGGAACACATTTTTAATCCCAAAACTCAGGGGGCAAAGACAAGAAAATCCTTGTGAGTTTGAAGCTATGCTGGTCTATATAAGGTCCAGGCTAGCTGCCTAGGGCTACACAGTGAGACTGTGTCCCACAAAAAAAAAAAAAAAAAAGAAAAGAAAAGAAAGAAAGAAAAAAAGAAAAAGAAAAGAAAAAAGAGAAAAGAAAAAAGAAAAAAACAAGCAAACAAGAAAGAAACCAAGAAACAAATAGAAAATATCTATTATATTAATGGTAAATATAGCGATAATTAATAAAGCCAGTGCATTAAGTATTTCAACATAGCAAAGAAGGTCAATTTTAAGTGCTCACATTACAAAAAGTATGCAAACTTATGCACATGCCAATTCTCTCCACTTAATTATTCCACAATATGTTCACATTTCACAACCTTGTATTGCATATCATAAATAGACATAATTTAGTAGAAGAACACATGGGTTAACACAAAGTCTCCTTTTAGGCATTATTCTGCTGAAATCACTGTTAGTTCATCTAGTCCTAAGAATGAATGATTTTAAATCCCTGAATCATAGACCCATGGCTTGGCATCAAAGCCCATGTGAAAACCTTGGATCTAACTGAGAGCAGCAGACCCAGAAGGTCCCTGAAGAGAACAAGCTAGTGAGTTAAGGATTAGCTTTAATGTAAGCCTTAGATTAAACCTGATTACATGTGATTTAACCATAAAAGAGGAATGGTGTGTGAATAAGACCAGGATGCTTGACATTCTCTTTCTGTTCATAGTTCTGTGTGTAATATTAAATATATGTGTTGTTATCTTCTCTACAAAAGGATAAGGGGGATCTTTTTTATGAAGTTGCTTAAAATTACAAAAAAAAATAAATTCAATGTTGCTCTTTTGATACGGAAGTTACTTTAAAAAGAAAAAAAAACTAAATTAACGTGATCACTGCAGTGGAAATCCTCCACACAGGCAAGTTTGAATTTCTATTGCCAATATATATAAAGTAAAACAGATGTTCTCTTGTGCATTGCAGTTCAAAAAAAAAAAATACTACAGTAGTTTAATTAATTAAAAAAAAAAAAAAAGAAGAAGCCATGCAGCACAGGAAAGCTGGCCCGGTTAGAAGGGGCACAGATGAGCGTCTCAAGAATGAGAGCACAGGAAAACTGCCCCAACTTGTCTGCTTGAGATGGTGTGGATATTGCCTTCCCCTCTTGTCACCTACAGTAGTTAGGAGAACTGGACCAAAGGCATAAGAATCTGATCGCTAGCCCTGACCCTGTCGCTGGCTGTAGCACTCCAGAGAGCCGGCCCTGCACCTCTCCTGGGCAACAGTGGAGCTGGCTCCGGTGGCGAAACACAGGTGATCCAGACCTGAAGATGGGAGAGAGGAGAGTGTTCTGGCTCCTCACAGGCTGCAGCACTTGGGAAAGTGGGCCTCTGCATCTCGACTGGGCAGCACAGTGGAGCTGGCTCTGGTGGTGAAACACAGGTGAATTGGAAAGAGATTAAGGAAGAGGGATATATGAGTGGGCTTGGAGGAAGGAGAGGAAGGAAATGATCTACTTATAATAACTTAAAAAATAAAAAATAATTTTTAAAAGAAAAACTATTGATAAAGTCAATATGGCTATATGGATAAATGGG
>JADRCD010114889.1:0-10736 GCA_019843815.1 Montemys delectorum
GCTAGGAAGTAGCTAGAGCATAACTCTGGGGTATGGGCCAAGGATAAACCATGGGTTCCTTCCTGGTACTTGGGTGCAGCCTGGGTTCAGCTATAGGCCTCTCAATATCACCTATGTGTTATTTACCACCACTTGTTTATACACTCACCAATTAAGAGAGAGTTGACTTTGTTTTCACCCTTTGGCTATTACATACATTAAACCACTGTCCACCCATGTCCAACCGTTTGTGAAGACTTAACCTACCAGTTCTCTGTCAGAAGAATGAAGTTGATACACATATGCTGACGTCATAGTATTTTAATTAACTCCAAAATTGCTCTCTAGACAAAGAATGTGTTGTATTTTACTATGCTGTGCTCAGGATGTCCATAGCACAGCTGAATTGTGACTAGCCACATTACAAAGGTTCAATAGCCACATTGTACCTTAGGATGTTTGCATCAGACAGAGAGCCCAGACGGCATCAAAAGCCACATGAGAAGAACATGTTTTAAAGTCCAACACATGCATAGTCATACACGTGTACCCAAGTTACCACCTCCTTCCCCACATCATAAACATGTGCGTGACAATTCCACCACCATTACTCTTCATTTGTGATTTATTCATTCGCTTTTACTGAATGATGCGATAATTAGATTGTGCTAAATAAATGTACTTTACAATAATTTATCCATGTCTTGCTGAAACACATTTCTCCTGGGATTGAAGGTGATAAATTAACAGAAATATACCCCACAAAATGAAGATATAGAACCTCATTAAGGGTTGATCGCAAATATTAAGCATGTGGAGAGACAACAAAGATTAGAGAGCAGAACATTAGAACTGTGTCCTAATTCTAGATCTCTATTATATGCTGTGACGCTGCTTTCAGGCTGTGTGTCTCTACTGTGCAGGAGTTGGGGGCCTGGTTTCCCCTCCACTTATTTAAAACCACTCTTTTCTAAAACCTAAAGGCCATTGGTTTCTAGGGTCTCCCAAGCTACCTAAAGAGTGAGAGCACAAATGTCAGGAGGTACTTTGAAGATTGCTGAAGAAATTATTAACATTCTCTTGGGGACTTCAACACTATTGAAAGCAGCTCTGTCTGGCCAGTTGTTCAGGAACTTTCTTTGGCTCCAGATCAGGGTCACTTTCTCTGAACTGAAGATGTGCTAAGTACTGGATATATTATAGATTATTAATATACCCTGCCCATATTGTATATAGTGGGACTGCTTGTAGACAGAAAAGTATATACCATCTTCTTAAATATTCAAATTTAAACTATCATATAAATTTATGAGTTCCTTCACAATCCCAAACCTATGTTGCCTTTCAGTGACGGCCTTGAGGAGAATGACACCTTCGATTGTCTATAGCTGATCCTTTGCGTTAGAGAAGGGTCTCCCGGTAAGCAACGAGGTCAGAGGGAAAGGAGATAGAGTGTTGGGCAAGGCTGAAGACTTTGGCTTGACTCCACAGGCAAAATAAGGGCTGCAGAAGCTCACAGAAATGGCGGTGAAGTCATTTAACCAAGGACCACTGAGTACCGAGAACAGGATTGTGTCAATGTAGAATTAGAATGGCCAGTACGAGCAATCTTTCTGAGTCTGTGGATGATTTCATGTGCTTTCAACAACCAGTATGTTTGAAGTGAATGAAAGGTGACTTGTAGATGAAGAAAATCATGGAAGAAAGGAGACTATTTGAAATAATAGGAGTCCAATAAGGAGGGCAACATAAGCATCCTTGGCCAGCAGGGGAGGAGAGAGCCTTTCATCTCTTGAGAGGAGGCTGAAGTCTGTTGACTTGGAATATTGCTCTGACAGGGCTTCAAAACATCAGCTGGTGTAAGCTCAGTCTCCTTGGGGTGCAGGTGGATGAGAGTGGGCAAGAGAACAAACATTTGCGAAGGTCCAACCTAAAATTCCAGTCTCAACTATTCTTAAAGGCCTGCATCTTTGCCCTTTGTATTGTATTGTTCTTACTTTGTTTTCCCCACTAATACGGAGCAAGTATCTGCCCCTTTATAAACATGTCCATCTGGAAATATAATGTATCTAGGAGTAGTTGAAATCTTTTTCTTGATTCATCCGGATATGTCCCAAACAAAGGATTTCACTCAAGAACCTTTAATTCTGAGTTTAGTCTTGTGTTATCGAAAGCTACCAGATGACTTCTGCTCCCCACTCCCAACTGGAAGCATTTATATGTCTTTTGTTGAAAGCTGAGGAATCTACCAGCAGATTCTAACCCCTGAGACCAGAGGAATCAACTAGAAGGATTTCAAGGCAGCTCTCTAAGAGGATGTGACCATCTTCCCCTGAACGGAAATACTATATCCTGCTGGCCATTTGGGTTCTGAGAACCCAGCACCCTCAATATACCTGTGTGTTTCCAAATGTGTTATGTACCTGCTCTAGGCAACTTGAGAGCAACATTTCAAAGGATGGGTCTCAATTCCAGGGCCATGCATAGGTCCTTTATTTCATCTTTTTCTATTAAAAAAAAAAATAACTTGAATTTGCTTTGCTCGGCCATCAATCAGTCAGCGAGCGTCTACCTGGTTAGGACCCACATAGAACTTAGGGAAGAAAATATATGATTTTATTACACATTTTTGTGACAAATGTTCCTATCTGTGAAATAGACTCCATGCTTTATGAAACATTGTAGAGTAGAAGGCAGGTCATAAAACTGAAGCATTTGTAGAGATAGTTTTGATTTAACTAGTTAGAATAGAAAGAAGAAAGAAATCAAAATATGGAAATGTAATTTACTACGAATTGTCTGGAGGAGAGATATTTACAGCTCATAAGCAGAGACTAAACAGTGTGAGCTTATACACTCCAGGTGGAGGCTACCTCGTGTCCCTTGAGGCCTGGTTTAACAAGCATTGAGAAACCCAGGAAATGTCATCAGTATAAGCCAGTGTAGGCAGAATATTGATCAGGGAACCCTAAGCCAAATGTAGCTTCCAGGCTTAAATGAAACCTGGATAGTTCTCAAAGCCCTCACAAAAAAAACACTATCAATCCCTCATACTTCTTAATAATAGCCCTTGCAATTAAACAAGAGTGAATCTCTGAACTCACACTGGCTACCTTTCTATGTCCCTTCCTTGCTAAGTCTCTACCCAGAGGCTGTGACCTTGAGAAGTGGTTCCTGCTGAGTTTCCTGTATTCTTCATCACTGAGATTTGCCCTGACATCATACAATTACTTAGGACAGTTTGTTTGCAGCAGAGATGTTGATGATGTTAACAAGAGTGGACAGTTATTGAGACCGTTGAATGCCAGACTCAACGCTAAGCATGTGAACGTGGCTTTCCATGGTTTTTTCTTTTTTTTCTCCAAAAACTTGCTAAGAGGAGTCCCATCACCTCTCGATTTTGTAGATGTTGCAGATATGCTGTGCCTTTTCTTGTAGTGAGTCCACACAGCAGATAACAGCAGGGTCAAATGGCAGCTCTGCGGGGAAGAGTCACCTTAGAAACTTAGGGAATTTACCTTTGCCCCGAAGGTTCAGCACTCAGTCTGCTAAGTGCGCAATAGGAGGGTCAGCAGAGAGGACACACACTGCTGTCACATGCATGAAATCGTCATTGGGAGATTAATCCACAAATCCAATGACATTTGGAACTATTCATAGTTTTCTACTTAGTGGAGAGGAAAGTGGGCGCTGTTAATAGTTTAAAGGGCAAGGAAATGCTTGTGAGGGGAGATAAATGGGCCTAAGGAATGGACAACAGCTTGGGACCTGGGCTCTAGTTTCTAGATGTGACATCAGCTTTGTGTGAGTGTGTGTGTGTGTGTGTGTGTGTGTGTGTGTGTGAGTGTGTGTGTGTGTGTGTGTGTGTGTGTGTGTGTGTGTGTGTGTGTAAATTAACCTTCTGGAGGCTCTGTCCTTCAGGCACACAGAAGAAACTTGAAGAAAATCCCTTTCTTGAAACCCAGGAAGGAAGGAGGAGAAAGGAAAGAGAGAGAGGGAGAGGCAGGAGCAGGGGGCATTTCTTTTGTTCAAAACACTTGTCATGTAAAAGTCCATGCTTTAAGGATCTCATTTCCCATTTTCTGAGCCCCAGTGGCACCTACACTGCAGCATCACAGGACAACAGGTGCCACTGAGCTGTCTCAGATACAAAGTCAAGTTTCCCTTGGAGCCCATTTTGGTCATCTCTTCAAGCAGCCGAGTAGCAAATACTCAAGATCCTCAGAAAGTCCACTTCCCTATATCAAGACCTCTCTCTCTCTCTCTCTCTCTCTCTCTCTCTCTCTCTCTCTCTCTCTCCCTCCCTCCCTCCCTGTTTCTGTCCCTGTCTGTCTGTCTGTCTCTCATTTCTGTCTCTGTCTCTCTCTTTTTCTCTCTCTCTGTTTCTGTCTCTGTCTGCTTCTTCTGTATCTGTTTCTCTCTTCCTCTCTCCCCTTCTCTCATCGTGTGTGTGTGTGTGTGTGTGTGTGTGTGTGTGTGTGTGTGTGTCTGTGTGTCTGTGTGTGTCTGTGTGTGTGTACAGAGGACAACCTCAGGTTTAGTCCTTGGGTGCCATTCAGCATTTTTGTATTTATTTTTATTTTTATTATTTTAAGACAGTCTCTCCTTGGCCTAGAACCCTCCAATTAGCTTAGGCTGGCCAGCCTTCCACACCAACACATTCTGGGATGCAACAGCCAATCACCAGGCCTGTCCCTTTCCCCTGGTCAGCTGTGGGTTCCAAGGACTGAGCTCAGGTTCTCCTGCCTGCAAGGCATGCACTTTACCCACTAAGATCTCTCCTCATCCTTTATCTGGTACTTCAAGTGGTTTCTCTCTGCACAACATTGTACTTCCAACAGGCCAAAAAGGTGCTTCTTTTTCTCCTGCAACCATTTTGACTTTTAAAGTATATTTTGGAGCTGGTGAGATGGTTCAGTGGTTAAGAGCACTAACTGCTCTTCTGAAGGTCATGAGTTCAAATCCCTACAACCACATGGTGGCTCACAACCACTGGCAATGAAATCTGACGCCCTCTTCTGGTGCGTCTGAAGACAGCTACAGTGTACTCATTTATAATAATAAAATAAATCTTTTTTTTTAAAAAAGTAAATATTTGAGTAACTTTTTTCTTCAATCCTAAACTTTAACTAATCTATCTTTATCTTTAATTTTCTTCCTTCTGGTTTTTGGACTCTGAAAGCATTCCTCCCATCCAAATAAAAAGCCTCTCCCTATTCAGTTTCCACCGTAACTTATGCCTATGAGGGTGCAACATCCGTGACGCCGGCTGCTGCTTCAGCTTCTCGTTGGGGTCATTTCATCCACTGTTGTGTCTGACAGCTACAGTCACAGAACTTCTGACATTAATATACTCCTTATTCATTCAATCCAGTCCAGAGGAGGAGAGACAGGTAGTAAGCAGGAGTGGGAGGCAGACTATAGACATGCATTTCTCAAATACTTACCAAAAAAATTTTAACCAATCCCAGTTCAGAAAATCTGAACTTAGATTTCTCGCATCGTTCCACGATTGATGAGCCAGCATGATTTGAGCAGCCTGGCCTGATGTCCTACATCAACTCCAAAGCCTGCGGAAACCTGTCAGATGGAGAAGATCAGTGAAGTGGGCAAATGGTCCCTTCTCTGCAGCCTCAGGGATTGGGCCACTAGGCATGATAAGCCTGGGATGCTCACAGGAGGGATGAGCCCTTAGAGAAGGTAAGCCAGTACTCAGAGCTGGTCAGTTGTTGTACCCAGACCTGGCCAGGCATGTCCAGGTGTTCTTCTACTTCCTCCCAAATGAGAGCAGCCAGTTAGCTGGGGGTTGCTGTAAAGGTCACATCTAGACAGTTAAACATTGATAAACAATCCATGAAAAGCCAGTGCTGACCAAGAGTGTACTTGCCTATGAATCGTGTGTGCCCGGGGCTAGCGCTTTATAAACTGCGTTCTTCTTCTCCCTTCTTCCAGATTATGATTTTGCATTTCAGTCTCACTTGAAGTTTGAGGCTTTAGTCGCTCCTTAGTAATGGTAATGGAAGCTCTGAGGAGATCTGTTTATAATACAAATTCCATGGTTTTTCACTTAGCTTTAGTGTTTTCCTTTATTTCCCACTCACTTAATGATTTCTATGAACATAATTTTGTTTAAGATTTCTAGCCAAAGACTTATAGAGCAATCAATAGATCCTTAATGTGATTATTCTTATCCAATATTATTGAAAGCAATGCAACAGAAAGTCATTATGGAATACTCAAGTTCATGAATATAGGAAGGCAAGTTGATAAGCTAAAAATATATATGATTTGATAGCCTAAAACTATTCACATATTTTACAATAAAAACAAATGGGACAGAACAAACAGACATATCTATTGTGGCAAATATATTAAAGGGTCAATGGTGGCTTAGTTTTAAGCTGTTACAAACCAATGGGGAAAACAAGCTTCCAACAGGTAACTAAACGAAAGAAATTTGAACAGACAATTCACAAAAGAAGAGAATCAACCAATTAAAGAGCATATTGGAAAATGACTCAACATTACTAGTAATTAAAGCCATATGAGTTGAAACCACAAATGTTACAATTCCCAGTTCAGAGACAAAGGTTCAGCATAACTGGTATATCACTGATAGATAAAATCCAAAGATTCGCTGTTCAGCAACTTAACAGTGTAAATAAGGACCTCATTTTAGGCAAGCAATATCGAGCTCTTTTTTGTGTGATAGATATTGATTGATTGGATCCAAAATGAGCAAGGTCTACACCTACTCTCAAGGAATGAGCACATTTTCTGTGTTCCCTGTGGGAAGCAGACAGAAGTAACCACATTATTCAAACATAGAAATGACCAAGGTATCTACAGGATACAACAAATGTCTAATCAAAACCAGACTGAAGTCTGAAGGGGTTAGAAGGTGTCTTAATCCATTTGTGCTGCTGTAACAAAATACCTGGGGCTGAGTAATCATTAAGCAATAAAAAATTATTTCCTACGGTTCTAGAGTCTGGGAAGTTCAAAATCAATGTATCAGCAGAGTTAATGTCCTACAAGGCTACTGTCTTCTTCAAGATGGAACCTTTTGTGGTAGACAGGATGGAAGGACAGAAGGACAGAAGGAGGTTTAACTAGTTCCCCCAGCCCAAAATGCACCAACCCATTCCTGGGGGCAGAGCTCTCATGACTAAATCACTTTCTTAAAGGACTCACTTATTTTATTTTCTGTTATTATACTACAGCAATGGAGATTAAGTATCAACGTAAACTCTGGCTGGGGTGCATACATTCAAATCATAGCAAATCTGCTTGAGGAAATGATCCTGAGCTGAATATAACAGGGGATTAGAGTTTATGTAGCTGAAGAAAAGCAAGGAGAGGGGAGAGGGAAGAGGAAGAGGCCACTTCAGTATGAGTCAGAGCATAGACAAAGGCATAATCCATTCAAAAAGTATGAAAACATCAAATATGGATGCATCAGTTAGAATTTCTGTAGCATCAGGTGTGGGGTAAGAGCTGGAGGAGGAGTCACAGGGTCTAGCCTGTGCTCTGGTGGAGGGAACTTTATCCCAGAGGCAATTTGAGATACGGAAGCAGGGAACAGGTTCAATCAGATGGACATTTTCTTAAATCATATATCAATAAGGTTTTCTATTTTAATAAGTAGAGTATGTGAAAGCAAACTGCAATTTTTAAGTGAGTGTATCGGCTGCTTTTATGCTATAATCCAATACCTGACAGAGGCAAGGGAGAAGAGGTTTATTTGGGCTCACTGCATCCATCACAGTGAGGACAACTGTGGTAAAGTGGCTTCATCCAGGGTGGCAGGAGTAGGAGGTGTAGACTTCTCTCATTGTAAGAGAAGAGGAAGCAGAGAGAGCTAGATGCAAACTGGGGGTGGGTACAACATTCCAAGGCCTCCCCTCCTAATGGCTCCCTAGCCTTCAAAATGGCACCAGAATCTGGGGACCAAGCATTCAAAACATGGGGGACATCTCAGATTCAAACTGTTAGTGGGAAAGGGTGCCAGGGAACAATTCCCCAGTGAAAACACAGAGGCAATAAACAGAGCAAGTGATACCTACATTCATCTTTAGGGAAATGCATGTCAAAACCACCATGAGATATCATGAATTATCACATGACCATGCAGTGCCATCCCTGAGTATTTACCCCAAATTAGGAAAAGCAAACATCAAACAGACTTGTACTCCAGTGGTCGGGTCAATGGTGTTCATAGTGGTCAAAGGGTAGACACAACCTAAGTGCCATCAACAGGTCAATAGATAAAGAAAATGTGGTATATAAATGCAATTGTACCTTGCCTTAGGTGAGATTCTGATATATGCTGCAAAGTGGATGAATATGGAAAACATTATAGTGAGTGAAAAAAGCCAGATGCAAAACAAATATTCTGTGACTCTATGTACAAGGTATCTAGAGTAGGTAAAGTCACAAGAGACTGAAAGTGGAATGGCAGTTACTGGGGCTGGACTGAGCTCCTAGGACAGTGTTGCTGTTTAATGGTTTAATGGAGTTTTGTTGTTGTTGTTGTTGTTGTTCTGTTATATATCTTATTCTAAGATTTTTAAAGTAATAGATGTTTTAAAAATCGTATACGCATATACTCAGATATATGTATATGTGTATGTATGTGTGTATATGTGTACATGTGTATGTACATATGTATATGTGTATGTACATATGTATATGTGTATGTACATATGTATATGTGTATGTACATATGTATGTATGTGTGTGTATGTATATATGCATATGTGTATATGTATCTATATGTATATGTATATATGTGTGTCTATATGTTTGTGTATATGTGTGTATATGTGTATGTGTACACATATATATGTTTCATTTTGCCATACACATATTCATCCATTTATCGCATCTTACACAATTGGGCCCGTACCATCCCTGGTGTTTGGAAACTGACTTTTCCATCTAGTGATAGCTTGTTGTGTTCATAGCCCACCATGGCAGGGAGGGCATGGGGACAGGCAAGGAGATGTCCCAGTGTGCTTCTCTGTTCTGTGATAAAATTCATGACCAAAAGCAATGCGGAGCTGGGAGGGTTATTTCATCTTTACATAGTCCATCCTTGAGGGAAGGCAAGGCCGGGATCTAAGAAAGAACCCATGTTTACTGGCTTGCTGTCTGCTTCACATTTAGCTTGCTTCAGGATCGCCAGCCGAGGGCTGGTATCACTCATGATGAGTTGGACCCTCCCACATAAACCAACAGTCATGATAATTACCCATAAACACAACCACAGGCCATTCTGATCTGGGAAGTCCCCAGTTCAGACTCTCGAATGTCCCTAGGCTGTGTCAGACTGACAGCTGAGTAAGACAGAAGGCAGAAAGTCATAAAAGTCAGTCACATTACTACAAACTCAGAAAGCAGAAAGAGACCAGAAAGTGGGACTTGAGTGATGGCTCAGATCTTTCCTACTGAGATCTACTTTCTCCAGTGCAACTCTGTTTCCCAAAGGTTCCAGGACTGGCCCCCAAAGCTCCACCAAGGAGGATCCAAAATGTGTGAGTCTGTGGGGGGCATTTCAAGGACAAACGACTGCTATGAACATCTTAGAGTTACAGCAACGTCCTAAAGTGTGTCATGGAGACAGACCCCAAAGTTTGGGACTTGGTTCCCTGTCCCTTATTTCACTGCCAACTCCTTGGCCCCAGGAGGCACCTAACCTTAGGCCTGTTTCCTAATCTTTACAAAAGAGATGAGAATAATATCAAGCACATACATTATTAAGACTTAAATTATATCCTAAATAACACAGTGCTCAGTATTCAATAAAAGAAAAGCCATTGCTATTAATATTTAACAAGTCTGACCTATGCGTAAAGACAATATTTTAATGGCCTCCCGAGCACTTAATTGCATAGATATGCCATATACTTGGTTTAATGAATATTATATTTTGAACATTTACTATTTATTTCTAAGTGTTTGTTCTCATGTGTAATAGTGGAAAAACTTCAATAGAAACTTTTACAGAGGCAAAAATAACCTTTGAACTTCCCATCTTCCTACCCTTTCTACATCCAAGTACTAGAGTGTACCCCCACCCCCTGTTTATCTGGAGCTGGAGAATCAAAGTCAGGGCTCCTTGGTACACACCCACCAGCTGAGCAACACTCTCAGCTCCCAAAGAAGTTTTTAATAAACAACTACTTATTTCAAAAAATAATAATTCTTAGAAAGAGAATTGTTGGGCCAAGTGATAAGTGTAGTCAAAGTATGTAGTAGGGGAACGGACGCATCCTCCAGAGTGTAATATTCATAGGCACAGGAAATAAACTTTATGCATAATAGCAACCTAATTGGGGATAATCTAGTGTTCAAACTAAACATTCCTTATGTTGCCTGCTTATTGTCATCGATTAATATAAATTGATATAAATTGATTATCATAAATATGCTTGTAAAGTCTACATGAAAAGTTAGAAAATGTTCATGCCGTGATGTCAGTGTGGACGATCATGGGACAAAGTACATTTAGTAAAGACATTAATTTTTTAAGTTCTTTGGGAACAAAGCCCCAAAGAAATATAGGCTGTTTGAGTGGCATAAAGATAGGTAATTTTATTCTCTTATGTTTTGCTCTAGACCATATTTAATCCGTGTAAACAACCTTTATCTCAAGTTAGAGTAGCTTTCTTGGGAAAGTATGATTTCTTCCAATAAGTAAAGGCTATCCCTGACATTTAGCCTCACATTGTATGCAGTTCTTAAGTGAGTACCCA
>JADRCD010115037.1:4687-9687 GCA_019843815.1 Montemys delectorum
TGAGAGAGAGAGAGAGAGAGAGAGAGAGAGAGAGAGAGAGAGAGAGAGACAGACAGAGAGACAGAGAGAGAGACAGAGAGAGAGACAGAGAGAGAGACAGAGAGAGAGAAGCGTAAATGACTGTCACTAAATGTCGAGAGAGTGTAAACACCAAGCACACTAAGGGGCCAATCTTTATGTCTGAAGTCCTGAAAACCATTAGCATTTCATGTCATTAATGGCGGCAAAAGGGTTGTATTTTTATATCACCTAAAAACACAATAAAAATAAATGTAGGGAGTTAAGGATTTTTTAATTAGAAAATGTTACTCTTAAAATTTCCTAGGGAAGGGACCAAATCAAGCAAACAAAGTAAACCTTGCAATTTATGGTACATTGAAACAATTAAAAATTAAAAGCAATTTTTGCCATTACCCAATTTCTGATTATTGAAGTCAGGTTTGAAATAGGTATTGGGGATTCTGTATCCAAGAGGCAGTTCTTCCCACCTGTGTCTTCCAGGCACCTCCGAGGGCTCAGTCTCACTCTGATGTTATTCAGCACTCAGCTGGACCATGCCATGCTGTAAACTCTGCATGGCCACTACTGGACGTCAGCTCCTCTAGGGACAAAAACAAATGACAGACCCGAAACAAGATGGTACAATTATAGAAGGGTGGGGACCAAGAAGATGCGACCAGTTGGCAGTGCTGTGCTCTCAAACAATGTCTCAGACTAGTTTGGAAACTTGTCTAGATTTTTTTTTTTTCACACGGGCCAAACACTCCTATTTATTCACACATTTCAGAACAAACACAAGAGGGAGGCAGAATGTCCTACACCTGGAATCCCATGACCAGGGGGATCCACTGGGTGTGACGGAGTGGGCGGGACAGGGCGGCTGAGTGGGTTCCTGAAGCCGGGAGGCAGGAGAGACGACTGACCATATAGATCCATGGGGCAGGGTAGGCAGGGCAGCCATGGCAGAGACTTCAGTGGTCACCCGGGGGTGACTGGACTCACGCCCATGGCCTAGGCCTCCCTGTTGCCCTTTCCATCCCATGGCCTCTAGTTGCCCTGCAGCCCAGGTCACGTGACTCCACACAGGGCCAGCATCTGTCCCAGGGGGTGGGGCCAGGAGACAGGGCCATAGCACAGCAGGAGCTCACACACAGTCTCCCAGATGATCCTGGGCTCCCAACCCGGAAGGTAACCCCCTCACCTATCCTGAGAACCCAGACCTCACCGCTGACCCCAACATCACACGTGAACTGTAACCTGTGACCCACATGTGACCTCTACACTTGTCTAGTTTGGAAACTTGTCTAGATTTTTATCTCAGAAATTATAGCATCATGAGCCACATAAGGCAGGTTTGTAGTGATCACCAACTTCTGTGAACATGTAGAAGATGCTATGAACCTACATTCTAAAATAATATCCTGCCACACTACTTTCAGAATGCTGACTGTATAGGTGGTCCTATTCCAGGAAATATAATGAAAGGTCAAAAAATAGCTGCCTGCCCTCAAAGATCATATGATACATCAACCATAACATGTACAGAGACAGGAACACATATATCCAGGGTGACAGGTGGTATTTCTGAGTTCTATCATGGTCCTGAATACCACACAGAGACAGAGGCTAGCTTGACTATGAAGGTCCCTGGATCTGTTCTATTTCATGCCCCTTAAAAATGCCAAAAAAAAACCATAGATTTTAATGTAAGGGAGCATCTTTTTGTTTGTTTGTTTGTTTTGTTTTGTTCTTTGTTGTTGTTATTTCGAGACAGGGTTTCTCTGTGTAGCCCTGGCTGTCCTGGAACTCACTCTGTAGACCAGGCTCGAAGTAAGGAAGCATCTTAAGAGTAGTAGTCCAATTTTCTAACGTGTTAGAAGCAGGAAGACTCATTTAACCACAGTATTGTCTCTGTCCATCTGCAAGGCTTGATAAGACACATTAGCCACCTTCCCAGAGTGTCTTCATACACAGAATGAAGTTCCTCCTAGCTATATACAGGCTACTTCATTCAAGTGACTTACAATTCTTCACCTACCCAGGGGATCATCACAGCTCTCCTCATCACAACACAATACAATATTCTGTTGTCTCAGACTCTGATGAGGCACTTACTTCAAGGTCACTACCCACCTGTAAAATTTCTTCCCAGGGGGACTGTGCAAACTTCAGAGAAGACAGGTGACCTCTGTGTGCGTTTGTCTCTCCTGATGCTAGCCTTTCAATCAATGTGTCTGGGAAATTTTGCAGCCTTGGAAATAAATAGGAGGCAGAGAGGGGAATGATAAACAGATGTTAGAGCATCTCTCACAGGTGAAAAGATTAGATTTGGTTATTAGTTAATAACCTGCTATGTCTTTCCCATCTCCACCCTGATGATCATGGCCAGTGCCATGTACACCAAGGAATACCCAAAGCAGGGGCTCAGTTTCTTCCTGAGGGACGTCATCTTCTGCTGAAGCCTCCACAGATGCGATGGTTTGAGCTGCAAGGGGGTCTGTGAGAAAGAGGGGGCAGTAGGCATACATGTTATGGGTAGCATGAGGAAGGAGGATGTATGACATGATATTGGGAAAAAGTTGAATCAGTTAAACAGAGTCATGCAGGAATTGGGATAGAGGGAAGAAACCACAATGAATCAGAATGCCTGAGACCTCCCATGTTCCTTCACTCAAACCCAGCAAATGCTACTTATTAAACATCTACGTTTCCAAGCACCTATGGGAGTCATAGAAGACAGTCAAGTCACTGTGTTTTAGTCTGTGTTCTAATGCTATGAAGAGACACCGTGACCAAGGCAATTCTCATAGGAGAAAGTAATTAGTTGAGGGCTTGCTTATAGTTACCAAGGTTTTTAGTCCATTATCAGCATGGCAGGATGCATAGCAGGCCACAGGCAGAAATGGTACTGGAAAAGTATCTGAGAACTACATCCTGATACACTGACTAAGTAACAGGCTCTTGGCTTGACACGGACTTTTGTTATTATATGTAAATACACTGTCCAGAAGAGGGCATCAGATCTCGTTACACATGGTTGTGAGCCACCATGTGGTTGCTGAGATTTGAACTCAGGACCTTTGGAAGAGCAGGAGGTGCTCTTAACTTCTGAGCCATCTCTCCAGCCTCGACACAGACTTTTGAATCCTCAAGCATATTCCCAGTGACTCACTCTTTCAACAAGGCCACGCCTCCTAATTCTTTTAAATAGTGCCATTCCCTGGTGACCACACAGTCAAACCTATGACCAATGGGGGACATTCTTACTCAAGCCACCACAGCCTGCTCTCCAAGAGGGTGAAGAGCAGAGCCTAAATAGTTTAGAGCAGAAACCATACACTAGCCCTTTCCTGTGTGAAGTTCCACTCTGTAGAATCAGATGGGGCCACGATGGCTACAATGCATAGAGGAGCCGGCCTCAGGCTGGGTGATGGCAGTGTGTGGAATGAGCCCACTGCCCAGAAAGAAGGCAGGGAGAGCACAGAGGGTGCTGCAGGGCAGAGGAGAGCAGTGACAGTGCGGCTGCTAGAAGAGTGAAGCACAGAGGGCCACAAGGTTAAAACAAATCACTGCTGAGGTCCAGGCCTTAGCATGCAGAGCTGGAGGCAGGAACTCACAGGTGCCGGTGGGTATGCGAGACCATTATAAGCATGGGAAGTTGTTCAGATCTCTACCTGCCAGGCAATCAAAAGAAGATAAGAACACAACAGGGGAAGGGAGGGAGAGAAAAGGGAGGAGAAGGAGGGAAGGGATGGAGACAAGAGAGGAAACAAGCAGCAAGGGTTTACAGGAGGCTATGGAGAGGGAGTGGGACAAGGACTGATGATGACTGACTGGAAGAACCAGGTGTTTCACAGGGGCCATTTGACAACCAGTTCCTGAATCCCAGGAGGCTGTGGAGAATGAAAGCAGCTGCTGACCCAGGTGTTAGCATTTGGTGTTAGCAAAGGCATTGGCAGGGCAATAGAAAGAGGAGAATGCTGGGCAGTGGTGGTTGCACGCCTTTAATCTTAGCACTTGGGAGGCAGAGGCAGGTGGATTTCTGAGTTCAAGGCCAGTCTGGTCTACAGAGTGAATTCCTGGACAGCCAGAGCTATACAGAGAAACTCTGTTTCGAAAAAAAAAAAAAAAAAAAAAAAAGAGGAGAGAGTGACTAGAAGTGCTGGGGGGACAGCATGGGTGTAGGAATAGACGAGGAGTTACCAGGAAGAGGGGCAGGATCATGCAGGTTAGCACTAAGTAGAGAACTCTAGCCAATGTACACAGAAGTCTTACTATCTACCGGCTGGCAATCAGACAGAGGTTTCGTCCAATCACCAGGAAGGAATGCAGCTAGCTGAGAACCTAGACTATTGTTCCCATCCAACCCAGGGTCACTGTTTTGCATGACAGCCATTTTAGGAGAAAAAAAATTAAAGCGGGCTATGCATCTTCACCCTAGGGTGTCCATGAAGGAAGCATGAAAGCCAGTCTCATAGCCAGTCAGTACACAAGGAGGACATGGCATTCCCAGTGAAGCTAAGCCTCCCTCCCACGGGCCTTTCTGTTTCTGAGCCCAGCAGAGGCCAGAACTCCAGTGTGCTGCCTCCCAGAGCTATCTTCAGAGCCAGACATACAGAGCTGAGTGGGCAGCATTTGGCCATCTGAGCACTCTCCCTTTACTGGGCCAACTAAACTCTAGGTTGCATCTTCAGGAGTGTGGCCAAGGCCTGCCTGAGCTCACCCTGGGCGACCATCACTGATGGCAGAATGTTGTCTTCTCCACCGCAGCTTCTGCCTTTTTTCATTCCAGGCTCTGATTTTGCCATTTGGTTTGTTTGGATTTTCCTTTAGATTGCACATGCCACATGATTTTGATGTCATCATTCATCACCATAGCACCCATTAAACTGTGAGAAGCAAGCATGCCTAAAGGGGCCAAACTCTGGGCTCTGTATACTTACTCATCTTTCCCTAGTGCCAAGTATCCTTCCATATCCTTCAGTCTATAAAACTCACCT
>JADRCD010115037.1:12187-15695 GCA_019843815.1 Montemys delectorum
TAGGAGGATAGACAGACCACAATTGTGGAATCTGGGCATTACATCTGCCGAGATTAGTTTTGCCAATGGGAGTTGGTTGAGTCCAAATAGTCAACCAACATTCCAAAAGGAAAAAGTGAAGCCTTCCACATCTGGCTGCTGAACAGAGCAGCCTCTCAAGTCTGCATCTGACGTCACAGTCAACTGATTCACCATGAACAGGACTGGACAGGCAGAGGCCAGACATGAGAACAACTTGATGAAACCAGAGTTAGGTATAGAGCAGATTTTTAAATGATGATAATAGCCTTAAAATGCAAATATAGTTTATTTAGAAAATAATTAACTCCAAGAAATCATAAAAATAAAAGTGTAACAAATTAAAGCTAAAAAAGATTGACAACAAGCTTGAAAAAATAGCTCACTGGAATGATGAAATTATGAAAAAATAGAAGAGCCAAGCAAGGGAGGTGAAAGAACTAGTTCAGGAAATATGGCCTCCAAATAGTGGTTTTACTAGAAAACTCGGTGCAGAAGTTCACCCCAGCCTCCCAGAACTCACACCAAAGACTCACATGATAGAGGTACACACACCCACTGAGGAATCTCAGAGTTCACCCAGGGCTGTGGGCAAGATCTGAAAGAGTGTCAAATTCTAACTTCACTGACAGCTGTACAGCATCACAGGACACCAGAATGCATGGAAGAAATGAAGCTTTGAGGGAAATGTCTTTGCAATTAGAATCACTCCAACAATTCTGTGCAAGAGTACAGCAAACACATTTCAGACAAGGGCTCAGAATATGTGCCGCCTCCATGCACCCTGCTTCAGAGCCTGAGATGACTTCCAGTGAGGACAGCTGGAGGGCAGAACGCAGAACCAGCAGAGTAAGGAGCAGAAAAGGCCCCAGGAAGGTAGACACACAGAACCATAGCTGCAAGAAGATTGACCTTGCGTGTGTCAGCAGAGCAGAAACTTATACATGGGAGTCTAACACCTAACGGAGAGTTGAAGAATCAAGACACAGAGAGAAAAAGAAAAGCATCCACAAATACAGTGATAATATGCAGGAAAAAAAATAATCCCAATCAGTACAATAGCCAGTACTGCTGCCTGAGCAAGCCCAGGTTTTGTGGTGGTCATGGGAATATCTATGGACTGGACATGCACCTGTTCATCTGGGGAGGTTCGTGTGGAACTCTGAATCTCCCAAAGGAGCCCATTAGATGATACTTAAACTGAAAGCCAGGGAGCATGACATGAGCCCTTACTCAGAGACTGTTGAAGAAGCAAAGAAGACATGTGGAGGATTACTGGCTTTCAAGCTGACTCTTTAAATTATGTGCAAATAAAAACCATTGTAAAAAGCAACCATTGGAGTGTAAATAGGATAGCCTGGAAAAAGCTAGTGAGGAAATCTGACAGGCCTGAGAAAAGTTGTGACTCGAGAAAGTGGACTTGATTTCAAATAGAACTTTAGCAATTGGAGGGAACATTTGTACACGAATCCTAGGGAACCAAATATCTGCCAGAGCTGATTTAGAAAATGGCTTTAGTTCTGAATTGGGATCCTGCAGTGACCACCAGAGTTGCCTCTACTGGTTTTCTTGAAATGAAAGCTATCAGGGTATGTGAAAGAAAGTCAATGGTTACAGTTATTCTAAACTTTATTTATGTCTTTGAATTACTGTTCAAGGCAGCATGTGTTTAACAGTGGACTGTGTCATATAAATGCATTTTTAAAGTTTAAAAAAGTGTCTGACTTTGAGAAGTTGATGTTTTTTAAATCTGAAAGTAAAAATCAAATACACATCTTTGAACATTTTATTAAATATTTTCAATGCCTAGAATATTTATGATTTATGGCAAGTTTAAACTAAAAGTGGCTATGAAGTTTTCAAATAAACTAAACATCTGTTACCCATCCTCTGCAGAAGGTGGTGAAGAAAATTACAAAAATATACTAGCATGTAGTTACAGTTGAATTAGTTTTACTTGTGTGTAGTTAAGTGTATTGCGAAGCAGTTTGAAATTCTAACTCTTTAATTGAATAATGCAGTTGTTTAAACTCTTTTGAAAGTATCTTTAAATGCTTTTTGTACTCTACAGAGAGTCTTGAAAGCAACCTAGAATTCTCAGCACAGGTAGATCCTTTGGGAGCCAATGTTGGGCATCTGACTGAGTTAAAGAGCTAGGCAACCCATGTTGAGTCCTTTAGCAGTCTCCAATGAACCCACGTTCTGGTTCTTCCCTCTTTCACAGGGCTCTTGATGCTATGTTCCGTCTCAGGCATGCTGTGGCCAGCCTTCCATAGGGATACAAGAGGGACAGAGCTCCTAAGCAACAGACTCAGCCCTCTTAGCCCTGGTGCCTGGCTTTCCTCTCCATGGATGCTTAGGAGCTGTGGGCATTGTATCCTTAGGAGTCTGTATATTTGCATGTCTGTGTCCTCCTCTCAGTAACTGGGACATCTCAGAAAGCCCTGACAGTCCTTGCTGTCCCTATACCTCCATTGAAAACCTCTTGCAGTTTCTTCCCCATATAAACATCCACAGTATGGTGTGCTCTGGCAGGAGGGAAGTAGGCAGTAGGTCCGGCTAGAAATGCTCTTGGGATGGGCAGCAGTGTGTGGTGACACATAGTTTCACAACACTGTTTTCCTGGGAAAAATGGCATGAGGGCCTTGGACAGAATCCCATCCACCAATGTCCACCCCAAACCTCATTTCCAGCCCCACTTTACTGAGGCCACATGCCAGCTGAAATCTACAAGGGAGCACAACTTTAGCACACTAGCTTTAGTGGCTCTTCTGCTCTTCCTAACCACAAATAAGCTAGTAGATAGCAGATTGTCTTCCTGGCTCCTACCCATCAACTGTTGGCACCACTACCAGCCAAGGAACTAGAATAGAAAGCTAAGGGGTTGTTCTTGCCTTTGTGCCTTCTCCTGATCACTTGAGCATGGGGCTTGCTCATCCCATGCCCAAGCTAGGAAAACTACGATTAATACCACTCCTCACATGTTTGTATACCCCCTAGATTCTATTATATTATCTGCCAGTTCATTCCCCACACATGGCCATGTTTGTCACTTTTTACTGTCTTGGGGCCATCATGATGCTACCAACTTATCCTGACCAAGAAGGACACGAGACAGCTAGCACCATCCCCATCTGTCTATCTTCTTACTCATGATGCAGCTCATAGTCCCTCTGCCTCTGTCTGTCTCTACATCTATTACTGCCTCTGTTTGTCTCTCCCTCTCTCACTATCTCTGTCTCTCTTTGTCTCTATATCTGTATCTACCCTCCTCTCTCTCTGCTTTTCCCTTTGCCTTTTCCTGTCTTTGTCTTTTCCCCTCTCTGTGTCTGTCTCTGCATTTCCTTGTCTCTGTCCCTGCCTTTTTCTGCCTCTCTCTTCATATGTCTTTCTCTGCATCTATAGTGCTTGCTCTCTCTCTCTCTCTCTTGCTCTCTCTCTCTCTCTCTCTCTCTCTCTCTCTCTCTCTCTCTCTCTCTCTCTCTCTCTC
>JADRCD010115037.1:15705-51263 GCA_019843815.1 Montemys delectorum
CTCTCTCTCTCTCTCTCTCTCTCTCTCTCTCTCTCTCTCTCTCTCTCCTCTTCCCCGTAGTGTATCCCTGTGTATCCTTCCCTCCCCCAGGGACCTATCTCTGCTGTCTCATGACATTAGGATCATGTGCACTGCTCAGGGAAATGCTTCCTGAATAACTAAGCAGATAAACTCCCTCAATCCTCATCCAGCAGATGCTGCCTGAACTCCTACTTATCACATAAAAGGCTTTATAGAGAAAGTGTCATTGTTAATGGCCCTTATAATAATACAGAAAGAAATCAGGGCAGGATTAGAAATCAGAAATCCTGACATGGACAGAAAGGAGTTATAGACTCTGCCCAGAGAGTGGTCCTAAGCAAGGTGGTCAAAATGTCCATCCCTTCAAGAGGGAATCAAGAGCCCTGCCTCACAAGGTCATTGTGAGGGTTTAATGGAGATAAACATCTATAACTTCAGCTACTTCGGAGTTAAAGTCAAAGAGGTAGAGAGTTCGAGGACAGCCTGAGCCTACTGTGAAACTTGTGTCTCAAAAAAAAAAAAAAAAAAAAAAAAAGAAAGAAGAGAAAAGAAAAACAAAAAGAAAGAAATAATAAAAAGGATGGACAATAGAGAAAAGAGAAAGGTAAAAAGTAGGTTGGGAATGTAGCTCAGTACTGCATCAACAGGTATGCGGCCCTGAGTTCTACCCATAGGATCATAAGGAAAACAGTGTTCATATATGCAGTGAGTGTTCCATCAGTGACATTCTAGACCGAGCTATAGAAAACACCATCATTTATGAGTGAAGTAAATGTTCTGCCAGTCACATTATAGGCATAGCTGCAGCTAGAACTCAGTACTTCAGCCTTGTATTACTTATTACACAATGAAAATGTTATAAGCCACATAGGAAATGGTTACCTGTGGCCAAAAAGAACCAGAAGAGGAGATACCATTTGAAATGTAAATAAAGAAAATAGCTAATAAAAAAAGAAAGAAAAGAAAAAGAACAATTAGAAAGCTCTGAGCTAGCTCAGTAGCCACTGAACACCTACTAAACACCGCTCTTAGAGAGGCCATGAGGTGCCTGTACCCCATCCTTTCTGATCAGTGACTTTGGCAGAAACAACAAACAAAGGAGAGTTGCTAAACTCATTTTCAGTTATACTGATTCTGTTCATGTTTAGTACCTATATAGGGAATGCACAAGTTAAAAAAAAATAACTCTAAGAACTCAGGATCCAGCTTTGGAGAATCTGATATTTTACCATTCAAGTCCATGGAGGGTGTATCACAGCAAGTAACTTCACTTCTAGAAGAGTCCACTACAGCACACACAGAACTATTCAAACAAATCAAAGACAAAGGTTTATAAGTGTTGTAAAGTTAAGACAGTCCTGGGAATCCAGTGGCTGAGCTGGAGGCGAGTCGGGTAGCCATCCTTGGTCCTCACTGGTGGCTTCATGTTGCTATAAAGAGGCTAAGACACAGAGACCAGATACTGTTTCTGTTCACATTATTTCCCATCTTTATCTACTTTCAATGTTCCATCTTATCTCTGGACAGAGAGATATTACAAACAGTTCGAGGGCAGTTTGAGGCAAGTCTAGATCCTGATTCTTTGAGGTGAGACCACAACTACTATTGTTTCTGGTGCCTGCATTAAGGACCTCTCAATGGAAACACTGTAGAAAAATTATAAACTGTTTCTATCAGTGTAGTGCTATTGAACTACAGTGATGTCAGCAGGAAATGTATTTGCTAATTGCTTTATATTTCCACTATGTATAAAATATCAATACAGTTGAATTACAGTGTTCATATTGTATTTTATATGAATTGATGGGACTGGAAGAGAGAAAGAGCAAGCACTAAAACTGAATTTGATTTCCAAGCCACATTTAATCCTCAGGTGTGCAGTGCTTCGAGACCAGGAAGGAACCTTCAGGACATACCATAGACCAAGTCACAACACTGCTCTGTCCCTCAGGGGTTGGGTGTCTGCCCTGCAGGACACTCTTTCCTATGCTCTTCAGGACTAGCAGGTCCTTCTAAGTTTGGCTTCAAGAATCTTATGCTGCCTTCCAAGTTCCAGGCATCTCTACCACAGGTCCATCCTCACCCTCATCCTCATGATAGCCATCATTTCTTCACTCGCTTAATTATGCACTGAGCAATCCAAAAAAGCTGCTGGACTCTCAAATGATTGTCCAGGAACACGTTTTGTGTGATGATGAGATTGCCTCTCTGCCTTGACCATATGACAACTTCTAGCCCCATGCAGCTCTGGATACTTAAAATGTGGCTAGTAAAGCAGAAATTGGGCTTCAAATTATGTTTAACTCAATACCTGCATGTGTTTTGAGGCTACTGTGTTAGATGCTGCAGCTCAGAAACTTAGTGTCAGAAGAATACAGGTTCCTCTGTCACCACACTGAAGACCAATAGAGGTAGTGTATGATCTGTAACCCTACTAGGCCATGGTACACTCTCATCCTTCACTAGTGAGGACATACGGGATTGTCCTGTGACTATTCACTGGGCACCTTCCACCAGATAGCTTTCACTGGACACTCAGGGAAGGCCTGCATCTTGTGAGGCTATGCCATAGAATTCAAAAGAATTAAAGAATGAGTCATTGAACTGTTTTCTAAATAATAATTGCCATTGGATACTCTCTGCATGTGGAGCATGAGGAGAGAAGCCAAAGATGTTAACTGTAGCCCTCACCTGGATGGCTTTATGGCTGCTTCAAGCACTTCTGCTACTAATTCTACTTGTTTTTTTTTTCAATTTGAGGACATCTCAGAACTGTGATTTTATTGTCATTCAGAAAGACATGAATGATGGACAGGAACCCAGCTGTGGCAGTATACAGCACTCCAGGTGCATATGTGAGGGTAAAGCTTCTCTCCTCCTTCTGCCAGGCTGCTACCCCTAAGCAGATGCCATATCCACAGAACATGGGTTTGGCAGGATCCACACCCCAAATGCAGTCCTAGACTTTCTCTAGGCTTCTGCTGACCTGAAAAGGCTCCTGAGTCAGTCTTGAAAATATGCTGAAATGTCTCTGGACTCAGATTCTGTTCTCCCTTTAAAAGTGGACACCAAGAGCTAGCAGTCAATGAGAGAGGCCAGAGAATGTGCATATAACTTAGCTGAGACTATTCTTGCAAGAGACTTTTAGAAATATTTGTGGTAATCACATTTGTAAATGTCTGATGGCCTTTTTCCCTTTTAAGGAATAGTGAACCAGACACATCTCTCTTTTAGGCTGTTTCTTCCTATGCCCCTCTTGTAAAGCCCACACATATGTTAAAACAACTACATTTTTAAGAAGCTCTGAGTCTTTTGAGGCTATAGACCCCCTTCATTGGTGTGCATATAAGGCAACTAGGAAAGTACTTAATACCATAGTTTCTGATATATCAGGCAGAAACTGATAGTGTGTCAATGTTGCTCAACCACAAGGGACTTCTGATCATTAGGAGACACAACTATCAAGATACAACCACATATCGAGAGTAGCGGGTCATTACGTTATCATTCTGTAGCAAACACTGTCACAGACTGAGGACCTTGTCTGGGCCAGGCACTAAACTCAACTCTTCATGTTTATTGTTGGCATTCCATGATTAAGGTACCAGTGTGAGAAGAACACAGTTTTTTTCCCAGTTTTTTGGATGGTAATTCTGAGGTACAAAGTTATACATCCGTCCAAAATTATTCAACTGATGAGCCATGTCCACAGGCAAGCTCTATTCACAATGATCCAGCACTGTAGACACTGCCCTGCAGCCAACTCCAATACCCACCCTCACCTCTTTTCATGGGAAATGGGGGCTACCATTACTACCATGGGGTCTCAGAGTACAAGGGAGACTCCCTGAAGCTATGGTGGATGTCCAGTATCTCTGGAGTCAGCCATCAGGCTACCCTCCTCAGGGCCTAGCCCATTCCACTGCCAGTTATCACACAAGCATCCCTTTACTGGCCACCATTTCCAACTTTACTTACCTCGGTTCATCATGCTGGCAACTTGCCATGGTCTTTCCAACACACAAATATGATAGCACCAGTAACTGCCTGCAAAAAGTTCAGAGAATCTCATAGTCAGTCCACTGAGTGAATCTCCCCCTTGCCTGAGACATCACACAAACCCTATTATTTTCCTCTCTTGCTTCAATTATTCTGAACTCTCTAGGTCCTATGTTTCAGTTTTCTGAACTATACTGTGCTTTCTCTTCCATTCATATTGATTGCAGATGATTTTGATATGTATTCAGGTGTCTTTTTCTCTGCCAGATGGCACTTTACTACCCTTCAGAATTCTTCCCAGCATAATCTCTTCCTGGCATTTGATCATGTGCCCCTTGGATATGGTCCCCTCCACATACCACAATACTGTATGAGAGGATCTGCACTCTTAATTTGTTCATTCAGTCTGAATTGTTTCAGTGCCATGATGTTAAGGTGTTAGGTATAGGATAGTGAGGAATTAGAAATGATGCTACTGACATGTCAAAGTGTGACTGAACCTCACAGACCTGGAGCAAGGACCTGCCCCTTTGCATCAACATTTGTTGAACAGCACAGGATCCATAGGAGGGTACTGGCTGACCAAGATCTGTGATCATGCCAACATTCCTAGGTTCCAAACTTGAGGCAACCCAAGTCTGAAGGAATCTCCTATTGCACTGGCCAGTTGAAAAGGGAAGTCACATGGCATTCTAGACACATGCATTATTTCTCATAACATGCTGGACAGCTATCTTCTCCTATTCCTTGAACACATACAGGCTTTATGATGATTTTAAAAAAAAAAGAAAGAAAAGAAAAGAAAAACTAAACAGGCGACATAGTTTGGAAAAATATTCCTTTCTCAGGGAAAGGCTATAAACAGCTTGGTCTGGCCCAAACTCATCTTAATTTAATGGCAACTGCCACTAATCCCAGAGTCATTCTCTGGGAGCTGGGATGGAACTGGCATTATGCAAGATAGTGGCTAGCCTTTACATTTACTAAATGTCTAGTACTATTTAGTAGATTGAATCTAGACATTGAAATGCCTGAGATGCATATGGAGGAAGTGCTTCCTAGCCATCCTCCTGAACTAGGGTCTCCATGCCATCTGGAATCATAGTAATGGTGAATTAGAGGACTCCACTTACATGCTAATGTCAATTAGACAAACACAAGTTGTTCTTTGTTGTCACATCATTTTCATTAGCAGAACTATGTGTGAGAGAACAGTAGTGCCCTGCCCCTCTGCATCTGCATGGTGACATTTATACTCAACTCGAATATATGCAAGGCATCCATTGCGCTGATATTCAGGCAGTAACATAAATATTTTTCTCTGTCCTTTTCTTCTATTTTTTTTTATCAGTGTATATGGTTGTCCCTTGGCTAAAAAAAGAAAAACGCAAGATAAACAGCCCCAAGAACCTGCTCCCAAGCGAAAACCATTTGCAGTAAAAGCAGATAGTTCCTCAGTAGATGAATGCTATGAGAGTGACGGCACTGAAGATATGGATGATAAGGAGGAAGATGATGATGAGGAGTTCTCTGAAGACAATGATGAGCAAGGGGATGATGACGATGAAGATGAGGTGGATCGGGAAGACGAGGAGGAGATAGAGGAGGAAGACGATGAAGATGATGATGATGATGAAGATGGTGATGATGTAGAAGAGGAAGAAGAGGATGATGATGAAGAAGAGGAAGAAGAGGAAGAAGAAGAGGAAAATGGTAATCTTTAACTACTCCCAAAGCTTAGGCCATGCTTTGGGGTCAGTTTTTGCATGAATTGTCTAGTGTTAATAGCCTTGGCATCCTAACAATTCCAGAACTAGGTTTTCTCAACACCAAATGGATAAACTGCTTATGCGAACTTAAGGAGTTTATCTCAAATAATTATTTAAGTTATCTTCTGGGCTTTAGAGTTTTTATCAGCTTGTTATTTAGATTTGTTGTCATGGCAATTTGCTGAACTATTTATGGGAAAATGTAGAAAGAAAATTAGTCTAGCGTGTCTGATGTTTCGGTTGTGCCGTCTGACAGGCACTATGACTGACTCAAGCATGGCTGTTGGTACAGCCTTAGCTTCCAACCCTCTAATATGTGAGCTGGAGAGATAGATAAGATTCTGTCTGTTGAGTGTCAAAGCCATACTTTGGTGACTGTTACATGGCAGGCATAAACAAAGATGTTACTTAAAAGAAATTGTTGGTAGATTGGTTGTATGTTTCTATATTTGAGAACCAGGTTTCTGGCCTGAGGTAGTATATTGTGAGTTGTACAAGCAAAGTACAAACCTTCTGTACTTGCAGTGCATGGGTGGCTTCCATATGGCACACCAGAGGGCTCATTTATGTGTCCACTTTTCTGTTAGCACAAGACTAAAAGTTATGATTTTTGAACCCTAACCCAAAGATCATTTCTTTTCTGGAAAGAAGTGATAGTTTTCTTGTGATCTTAGATAGAGCTTTTGTTGGCTTAGGGTTTGCCTCATAGAAATGCCAAAAAATGATGGAAATATGAGAATACTTTTTTCTCATCCTTGTCCCTTGGGCTTACATATCTTGAAAAATATAAATTCCAAAACAGCTAACTTCCAGATACAAATCCATTATCTCATCCTTTAGAGAGAACACACCAAATGATCATGCAAGTGAGCCAGATGTCAATACTGCTATGTGCTGGCATAAATGAATGTGCCTTGTTGCAAAGCCAAGGCCATTTTGCTAGGAAGCATGAACTTTATTAGACAGTCCCACATTGTTACAGAGCCTTAAAGTTAAAGATAACAATTTGCTACTCACATTTGCCCTCAGTTCTCCTATGATATTACAGGACACCGTGAGTAGAAGCTTAACAAGTTCCATCACAGCTCATGCCAATAATTACTGCAAATACTACCCAGTATGCTAGAGACAAATGTGCTGATGTCACTAGTGATCTGCTGAGAAGTTATTGTAGTCCTATGTAATGAAATGTGTGGAATGACAGAGAGGAGACCAGTTAAGCAAATATTTAGGGACACAGTGTCAGCTGTGTGCAATTCCAAATGATATCTTTAGTTGTCAGTGCTGATGAGTGATTTGGATCTTGGCTGTGTGGCATCATTGCAATCACATAAAATACTGTCTTGCATATTATCATCATGTTTGGAAAGCAGGAGATATTAATGTTCAGGGTTATGAACATTTGGTATGCACAAAGAGTCTTGTCTAAATGTAGAATCTGTTCCACTTTCTAAACTTAGATATTTCAGTTTTGTTTATTTGGGGTCATAATTTAGATAATACACCTTTTGAATGTACAAAGTGACATGTTTTGAAAGGTATCAGAAGTCTTATTGAAATCCATAACAATATAACTACACAGTTGTCCTGATTTTAGCGCCTACATCAACCACAAATCAGAACGAAGAAATTGTAGCTGGACTGACTCAAGCAACTGGGCAAAGGACAGAATCACTAAACAAGCAATTTTATAGTAACCCCATAGGGTCCAGATTTTTAAACATCAAGCATACCTGGCCTGGAACCTATAGGCGGGTACCTAGCCCATGCTGAGTTTGACCATGTGTGGAAGCAGAAACCCCTCAGAAAGGAACAAGGCAATCCCAGATATGCACTCAGCCACTGAGGAGCAGTAATCAACCGTGTCTGCTCCTCAGATGAGCAATCACCTGTCAGGTGACTTAAAAGACCCAATGAATTACTGAGGAGGCGCTCGGCACATGATCTGCTAGGAAACTAGTCTGTGCTACCCCCAGGGAGGCAAGTATGCCCGTGCCCATACCCTTCATAGAAAGTGAGGCCCTCTGCTCCTCTCAAGCACTCACTCCTGTGCTTCCCAAACCCACATGCTGCTTTTTGTGGAGAATCATTCCCCATGGTCCTGATTGTTGTAGGTGTTTTGGAGGGGACACCAAAGGCTCGTTTGATTTCCAAAATCTTTGACCATCAATGAACTGACCTATAAGCCTCCTGGGGAATCTGTGAGAAGCATCTGCTGTGGAGAGAAGTCTCCATTGAAGAGCCTGTGCACTTGTGTTCCAAGACTGTTTAACTAGCATCCTACAGTGATGTCCCAGTGCTTTACCCTCTAGGTTATTCCATAACCTTCCAGGATTGGGAATCACTTTCAAAGGAATGCCAGAGCTTTGTTGACAGAACAGCTCTTGGCGGTCAGACTCTGAGTTGTGCTTACAATGTTAAAAAAAGAGGCTTTGGGAGGCAGAAGTCCATCAGGCTCCTTTTCACACGCTCACTATGCACACCCTTTCTCCTTTTTCTTTTTGGTTTTGTTTTATTTTGTTTTGGTTTCCCATACTGTAGAAATCAGTACCCAAACCTCTAGCAGTAAAAGCAAACTTGTCCCAGGGTAGCCTGTTACACATGTGCAAAGTACACAGATACAAGATTCCTGTAGTATGTAAAGCTAGTACTTTTTAGTGTTAGTCATTGTCCTAAGATATTTGTCTCTATGTCCCTTGCTGATAGTATCACCGAATCTCAGGTTAAGCCTGCAGCAGATTCCGTTAAGGCTGGCTGTGTCTCATTCCTGCCATTAGGCAGGACCTCAGATGAGAAGCAAGGAAGATAGAGAGCCTCATGAGAAGAACTCAAGCAGCCCATGCAGAAGCCACAGTTTGGACAAATACACATAGCAGAGCAGATGATGTTCAGTATGAGGAAGTTGGGGCAGTGATTTGAGCACAGGGTAAAAACTTGAACTGGCATCTGGCTGAGGACCAGGCATGAGGAAGCCTCAGGTCATCTATGCTGATAGGGTGCCACTGGGTCCACCCAGGAACCATCTTCCCTTGACTATAACTTGAAATGTGGGGATATTTTTTGTTTCAGATAAAACACATTTACACAAATCATCAGATTATTATGAAAGGAGCCCACTAATTATAGAATAAACATTCATAACATGAGAATTAAGTATTTCATTTCAAGGGTCTTTGAGCATTGCAGTTTACACATAAGTCAAATGGCCCTGACACTGAGTTTCCTATGAGTACATGTATTTACAAAAACTTTAATTTTTTAGAAATTGAACAAATGACAGGCTAATTTCTTACATAGTCCCATTTTCAGAATATACATTAGAAAATACACAGTACCTATCCAGTTCTATGTTTATTAAATAACAATTATCTACCCTAAAAGTGAGTCACCACTCTGTATCCATAGTCTTCATTAGCAGATTTGGCACATGCTATGATTAAGGTCTTACAGGATCCCTATAGTGAGAAATACAAATTCACTTCATAGAATTGCATATAAGGTATAGTTTATTTTCATACTCCATCCACCAAAAGAGTAGCCCTTTAAAATATTATATGCAGATATACATATATATTTCATATACATATTTATGTTTGTCCTTTTGAGCCTGTGTTTCCTTTGCCCATAGACAGGAAGGTGAATTTTCAAGGAAGAACTAGGCAGTGTGTAGTCTAGACTGAACAAAGTAAATCGGCTATCCTCCTTCTCTCACGCTGTTTCCTTAAATGCTCTGCTGCTACTAATAAAATGTCGAGGTCCCCATGTGGCATTTGCCTCTGGCATCTCACGACAACTTTGAACACTGAGCACTGCAAGCCTGTGCCCACAATCATTGGGTGAATCAATGTAGATGCCCCTCCCGTTAGGGTGCCTGGCCTTCCATATTCCACATCAGTTAGCAGCCGTGGCTGTGGCATCCTTGCAGGCTCATTTGGAGGAGTGGATTGTTGTGAATGCCAATATTAAGAGCTTTCTCTAATATGTTAGACATTTGCTCAAGGCCAGACAGAATGAAAACACATGGTATGGAGGAGGAGTAGGAGGGGCTGCTTTTGTTAGAGCAATGCAACCTCTGCTGCTGTCTCTGAAGTAACTGAGAGACTGGAAGTCCAGACCTGCAGATTCTTACATGAGACCCTGTTCTCACAATCCTCACTATGAAGCAATGAGGTCTCGTCTATAAGGCCGTCTTTACTGGAATGATCTCACTCTTCAGGAACTTAATCTCAAAGACCATGCTGTGTGAATCCCTCCCCACAGAAGCATCTTTCTAATTGTAAGATTTTCCGGGATGTGTTTTTTTCTTTCTAAACAGTGATGTATAAGGTCCCCAGCTGCACTCAGGTCCTGATCATGTGTGAGGCAGAGACTGGTATGGGCATGAGGGAAGAGGATAAAGGTGCTGAGCGGTCTGCACTGAGACCCCCACAACTCCCCAGTCTCCCCTCAGGGTGCTGCTCTCCATATTGATTAGCCAATTATCCTTCTGTATCTTTCCCAGGGACAGGTCCCTGATGAGGGGAGCAAGCTGAAATGCAGACAGACTGTGAAAATCAGAATTAGCCAGCCAGTGTTCTACTGTAGTCAGCAGAAAAAGCAATGAGTTCTGAGACCAGCACAGCACAGAGATGATGTGTTTAGTATGCAAGGCTTCACCTGAGGAAGGCTGTGGTCACAGTTGGGAGAAAGAATATGGTGGGTTTCATCTTCTTAAAATTAACCTTCACAATATACATAAAAGCCTTTTGTGGGGATATTGGAAATGCAAGTGTGCTGAGGTAGATTGAACTATGGCTTGAGAATAAGAAAGCCTTTAGCATCTAGTAGGATCTTTCTAAGTGTCAATCCATAACAACAACAAAAAAATCCTGCTCCATATCATCTAGTTTTTGCCTAATTATAAAATAAATTTTATTAAATTTCATGAATGTTTGAGTACTATAAGACAAATCAGAAAACATGATGAAAATATGTCTCATACCCTTAAGATGTAAACACATTCGTAAAGTGCTGGAGGTTAGCCTTTTCTACAGTATTGAAGACAGGATGTCACATGGCTTGTTGTAAAGTCCACTGCGGAGAATCGGCAGTGCATTTGGTGGGTCTCGTTCATTTCCTTTTTAACTCACATGCTCTGTGGTCACGGTGAGGCAGGTACCAGGGGGATCTGGGCTCTGTCTGTGCCACTCAGCTTGAGAAGATCATCCAACCTCTTACATCCACCCCTTCACTCTTCCCATGGCTTTCTCTGCAGCCTAAAGCAGGCACAAGACACCAAAGATCTTCAAAGTCTGAACTGTTTGCAACTGTAACATTGCAGCCATAATCAAAAGTGACCACATGACAATCTCTCCTCCATTCACTCAGTTCTGCATCACTCTGGACCTGTAGCTGTGCCTACCTGGAACACTGACCCAGTCACACCTTCCCTGCCCTACCCTGGGGAAAAATCAGTGCTCAAGATGATCCCCTTAGCTCCTAAGAGGAGGGGACTGCCTGAGTGTCGGGCAGTGAGGAACAGTGCTTTCTGCTAAGGCTCCACCAGGACAAGGTCTCTAGATGTCTATCCACAGTCTCAAACATGGAGCATGTTTCCTGTATACTCAGAGGATAGTGGGCTAGCTGAGGCTTTTATGTTTGTGCTAGGGTTTTCTTTTCTTTTCTTTTCTGCTTCAATAAAGACTGAGTGGAGTAAGCAGAAACACACAGAGGCCTGGAAGAATGCAGAATTGAGCACTGCACACTGAAGTAGTAGCTTCGAGAATTCATGCTGAAGCCAAGAACATGTTTGGATGCTGAGGATTAGTAAACCATATTATAGAGAAAACAGCCTATACCTCTGTAGGCTTCCTTAGAAGTGAGTCGGAGTCTCTGCCAGGGGTGATGAACGGAAGACACAGGGTCCCCCTCCTAAGCCACCACATCGATGTAAGAAAGCCACTTACCTCAGCCCTGCTCTGGAGGCAGAAGGGCCAGGATTGTGACACCTACCCCTTTGCCAGATCGTGTAGCCACACTGACACCTGCTCTGTGGTGTCCTAGAGGCTGGCCAGTTGACCTGCAGAGGAGAGGGACAAACAGACAGAAGTGAGGAACAGGATCAGACAATGAGTGACTCTGCTGAGAGAAACAAGCAAGTATAGAGACAGGAGGAGAGGGAGGGACAGATACTGAGAGTGAGGCAGGAGAAACTGCCCAATGCCATTGTCATCTCAGAGAGCTCAGAGATGGGAGGATGTGACTGTCCTATTATTTTTAAATCTTCAAGTCTAGATAAGCCAGTGCCCAAGTACAAGAAGCCCATCAAAACCTTATAAATGAAATTTAATTCACATTCCATTAATTTAGCTCCCTAATGATTGAAAACGTTAACTGTGAAACTAAGTTCACAGTTTTTAAGTTAAAAGTGGCTTGGTTCCTAGTATAAATTATCTCTCTTTCAATCTCCCTCATTTCACTGTATAGTAAATTTTGTTTTACTTACAAAATAGACAACTAATAGGTGGCTACAGTTGTTAGGAAGCTTGCCTAGGATATTTTTATTCAGGCAGTGACTACTACTGCACAACATGGAGAAGATGGTACAAGCTTGCCATTCCAGTACTCGGGAGGTGAAGCAACAGGTAGAGCAACCTATAGGTTGCTGTTTCCTACAGTAAGCCTTGTTCCTCTATGCTGGTCTACAGCCCTAGAATCAGCGTGGCTGTAAGTGAAGCAAAGATGCTGAGGGCTGAATCTTTTAGCATCATTGTCCCTGCCTGGCTAGTGCTTACCTTCCTCCCATGGTTCATAGGCTCTGCAGAAGAAACTTGTCAAGCCAGGGAGAAGTCAGAGGAAGTAGCCATTAGCAAGCTTGGGATCCCAACCACAATAATAATTCATAATACAGGATGCATAGCCACCCTATAACCTCTACTTAAAGAACCAGAAATTCTCCTTGGATGATTTCCCTAATCTATAAGTCAGAGAATGGCATTTGGACTACAGAGAAGTATCAGAAACCACTATAGCGGCCCTAGGAGATTGCCACCTCTTGGAGCAAAACTAGACAGTGGGATTAGCTGGATGTTGCTGCAACCACTGTTCCCAGTACTCATGAGACACAGACACCTTCCCAGAGTTCAGAAGAAGGCATCTAGCATTGGTGTCTTGACCTGGTGTGGACAGGTCCTGGCCTTGTTCCCATCCTCTGGGCCCAGTTCTTCATACATGACATTGGCCATAGAGTCTTGGCTTTTCTAGAGTCTTGAAAACCTGGTACTTACTGCTTCTCACTAATTCTAGCCTCTGCAGAAGTCTTCTTCCTCATGAGAACTGCCCCCTCCCAGTTTCTTGTCTTCACTGTATTCCCATCCAGCTTCCCTCCTCTTTATAGTATCAGCATACTGATACTATGAAGGGTATATTCATTTTCTACTTATTCAACTTCTATGACTACAAAGATGTCATCTTTTTGTTTTATTGTTGAGTTCTAAATGTGACATATGTGGGTATGTGTGTGTGCGTGTGTACACGTGTGTGTGTGTGTGTGCGTGTGTGTCGCACATGTGTGTATGCTAATAGAGGTCATCCCCACCCAGCACTGGCTTGTACAAAATGTGACAGCCACAGTATTTGTCTTCAGTCTGGTGAGAAGGCTGGTCTGGTGCCCTTTCCAAGAGCTCTACCTTTTTCTGTTTAATTAGGAATCTTAGAAATGTCAGTATGTAGTTGGGGCTAATGGATTGTTGCTAGAATTGCACAGGTATCTCTTTATCCTAGGTATCCATTATTCTGTCTGTACCTCAGCATCCTGGGTCAGACTTTCTGTGTATATGTTCCAATGATCAACTTAGCTGCTCGCACCTTAGTATCTCGGGAAGTTTAGAGAACATCTAAATTCTTATTTCCTTTCAGGAGAATATAAACTTTACAACAGTGTCAGGAACCAGGGTCATTTCTGAGCAGGTGACTCAGTGGGAGAGGAGGGTGTCAGAAATAAGCCGTCATGAGCTAGTCTGTCTTCATTCGGCCCTGATTTGGTAGGCAAGGCAAGACCATGTCAGGCCTTGTTCACGAGTGACAGAGGCATTGGCCATGCCACAAGCCAGATTGATTTACAAGGTTAGATTGACAGCAAAGTGCACACAGGCATAGAGCAGACAAAATCAAATACTGAGTGTGCTTGTCTTCAGACAAGGAGCTCAAGTTTTCAATGTACAGACATGGGTAGGATTAAGAATGAAGTCAGAACAACATAGCTTTCAGAAAAGAGGCTGGAAATTCACTTGGAGCAATTGTGTGTGACACATCAAAACCATGTCCCAGGATTTAGCAGCAACAAAGCAAAGGTTCATGAGAAGGAGCTGCTGCAGAGCAGAAAATGGACAGGAGCTATGGAAACTGGAACTGCACCTGTGTTCAAAATCCTCCTGCCTGCTCTAGTGCTGCCCCCTCCAGATACCTTTTTCTTGTCCAGTGTTCTCTTCTCCCTCAGGTGGGAATAAAGGGACTCCTGAGATGAAAGAAGGTACTCCTTGGATGCAGGGATTTGCCTGTATTCTAAGAACCTTAGTCTTGAGAGGCAAAAGCTTCAAAAGTAGGACCCAGGAGAAGGTGGCATCTTCCCCTTTGGTGACAGTGTCAGATACAGACAGGATGGCTTGCTGGTGGAAATCCTTAGAAGGAGTCCAAATGGAGCAGCTAAACTTTTCAACCTCTAATCTCACCTACCCACACAGTTAATCTATGGGGAGAAAATACTACCAAAATGTTCTACTTACATTTGTTTTTAAAAGTCCCATCTAACCCTATAAACTTCCCTGACCATAGAAAATCGGATGCAAATATCAATCATTCACTTTCAACAACATTCAAGAGAGAATCCATTTTATTACTCTCTGAAAACAAAACTTCAGTGTCTCTTTCCTCTCCATGGTTCACTGCCTCAGGTGTCTCCTCCTATCCCACAGCACTGGCTCTCTTCTGCTTGGGATCTATTAAGCGCATGTCCCCCTCATAAGAATGCCATTCAGACAAGGTTTTGGGAGTGAGGAGAAAGGCTTGGGTTTGGGATAATCCTGTTTTGAAATCCCCAGGATGTCTACAAGTGCTGAAAAATAACAGATGTATCTATTATAAAAAAAATCTGAAGATGGTGTAGAAAAATCAGGTGGAAGCTAGAGGCACTTTGCCACTGAAGGCATGCTGATAGCAAGGAGGGTGCCTGCCTCTCTCCAAATGTGATATGAGTACACTCCCAAGTTCTAGCAGTAAGAAGAATTCTAATGGCTTGAAGTTAGCCGTTAAGAACTCAGAAAGCCCTGCATGAGTGGTGAATATAAAACACTAGTAAGAAAGCAAACAGCAACACTTAAGTGAGGTGGAATTAGGAAACAGGGCATGTGTGACTATGGTGGCTACAGCTAGCACCGTCTGGCTATGATATGTCCATGCCTCTCTATCCCACTCCCACCCTCCTTGTTGATCTAAAAAGACTTTTGTATGTAAGAAGTGTCTGGAGTTGTTGTCTAGCTCAGCTGAATACCAGTTGATCCACTCGGAGGAGGGCTCTAAGATCCTGGGGGTAAAAGGAGGTCTATATCCAGAATTGGTTCAGCCCCCCCCCATAGCAGGAACACCAAGAGGGTGGGTCCTATCCCCATGCATTCAGTGTCTGGAGGCTCTGAAAGCAGAAGCCTTTGTACTGAACAGCAGAGGGCTAAAGGTCAGCTTCTCTCCTACTTCCAAGGAGATAGCACATGTGCTGCACAATACGTCTGTGATAGGAGGGGAGATGCATGGTGATCATAGCCTGGTCTGAAGGAGTGGAGGGTGTGTGACATGAGCTCCTGGGGTCATAGTGAGCAGAACCGTGGGCAGTCAAGATCTGCCCTCTGTTAACCTCTTTAAGTGAATTTCACCTTTCACCTGCTTTCCTATCTCACTTGGTTAGCCCAGGGCTTTCTTGAATATCCACCCAGAGTACAGTCCATATCTAATGTTCTAATCTTCTGTGATGGTTACTCTTTATTTTCATTTTGGAATTTCCTAGGAGACAGACTCTGACTTTGTGTTTGAGAGAATTTCCAGAGATGTTTTAAGGAGGGAAGACCTGCCCCAAATGGGGTGGGGGATATGCCTCATAGGGTAGAGTGCTGGAATAAATTAATAAAAGAAAAAAGCTAGATGAGTAGCAGCAGTCTCCATTCTTTGCTGCTTGAGTTGTGAAGGGTCCTACCTGCATGCTTTCACCACTATGAATTCTACCAACCTCCTCTTCCATAAGAGACTGCATCATCTTAATTATGAGTCAAAATAAATTCTTCTCCCTTTAACTTGATTCTGTCAAGTATCTAGTCATAGCAATAAAAAAATTGATACACCTTCCCAAACCCAAAAGGACCTAATTTGCATTAGTCAAGACACTGTTGAGTGTTAGGCCAGCTGAGCTAGCAGCCCCAGCACAAGTCTCAAAAGGTGGTGATTGAAATATGTCCTCAATTCATGCCAACACAGTGAGGAGTATCAAAGAGAGAGAAAGTTAGAAGACAGATGCTGAGAATAACAGTAGTCACCCGACGGGGTGTATAGCAGAGAGCTCTGCCTCATCTGATGAGAAAGATCTAGGTGTCTAGCTGCTTGTCTGCACCAAGCTCACTGTGTTCGTCTTCCAAGAAGACTGCAGACTGGTTGCTATGGAAACAGGCAGTGCAGAAGACTAGTAAAGCAAACCTGCACAGCATCCCAGTATGGTCTTTCAGTTCTGTCACTTGAACACATGATCTGTGGCTTTCTGTTGTTGCCTTCCAGGAGTAAGAGCCACTAGAGAACCTTTCTTGGGGTCTCTACAAAGATTAGGAAGGACAAATAGACTTTTACCACCATAAGACTGGGCTTTGTTTCTGAATTCTATTGGGTACACACACACACACACACACACACACACACACACACACACACACCTGCTCTTCACTGTCTATGAGATTTGGTATGTGTAATATGTATGTATGTGACTTGATCAGTACTAAATAGTTAAAAAGTTCTATCTCAGACATGCTTTTTAGAGACAAACTCCACTACAAAGCCAGTGCATGGAGTGCACCATTCTAGGAAAATCTTCCAACTAAGTGATTTTGTCTGGTCTCTGTGTAGTATAAAAATCTTTCTAGCAGTCAAACTCAGAGGAGGTGAGTTGTGGCAACAGCATTTATAAAGCCCTCATGGGAAGGAAAAATCACTTGTGTAATACAGTTAACAATGAGGCTGGTGGCTGACCGGTGATCACATAGGCAGATGTGGACTCAGCCACAAAAGCACCTCTAGCTCTAGGCTCCTCTTCATCCTCTGGAAGTAGATCAACCTCAGCTTCTCTGATTTCCATTCCCATATGGAAATTCTGATTTGCCTGGGAACACCTGGGCCTGGACAGGTTGAGGGGTGGCCCCTGTCTCAGCTTGGCCCTGGCACTCCGTGAGATGACTAATCTCAAGCACAGTACAAGACGGGGAACACAGCATTTTCCCTTCTCTGCACACTGTGGGATCCATGCTCCTACTTTTTACTGAAGACATAAACATGTGCATTTATTCTCCAGAAAATGCTCTGTTCATCACAAATGCATCCCCTGACTTTGAGAGAGCATTATTCACTAGAGAGAAACAAGTAATATTGACTCCTGAAAGTTTTGTGAGTTAGAATATTTGTTCCTCATTTCTAGTCCCTGACTGGTACAGAAAATTCTAGACTGTTTGCCAAAGCCCATAGTTATGATGGAGTCTTTTCAATGTTAGCCTCAGCAGAAAGCCAACAAGCTGGTAAATTATCTGAATATGGAAAAGCAGACATGGGATTCTAAATACTTACCATGACGTTCTAGGCAAGGCTGAGCAGAGCACTTGTTTCGAATTGGTTTGCTAATGACTTGGAGCCTGTTTCCCTCTGTTAGTCCACATAATTAGGAGTTAACTTTAGGAAAGGCCTTGAAACAGTTAAATGCTGGTAACTCGAGGAATTCTATTAAACTGTAAGGATTTTGGTCCCGAATGTCATTTTTTCAGCCATTTCCACATTTGCTGCTGTCATTCATGAGGCCTCAGATGACTCTGAGTATTAGTAACTTGAAGAAAGGCCAAATCATGCAGCACGCTCTGACTTCAGATGCATTCCCTATCGCCTGTTTCCAGACTTCCTCCTTCAATAGGCTAGTTTTTCCAGGCATCTGCTCTGGGAGAGAAAGTATCAGAAAACAACTACCACCCATGCCAGGTATTTAAAATACATGTAGTCTGTGTGCCTCACTCTGGGACTTGTAGGGATTTGCGAGGAGGGGGCAGGGAGATAATTATCCCTGCCTTACAGATGAGTTCATTATGACTATGAAAGGTCACTGTCCTCACGCACTCGCTAGGCAGTGAGAGTGATAGGGCCAGTTGCATAACTTCCAATGTCATGTCTGCCTCCCCAAAGCACCAGAGCATGTGCAGTGTTCTCCCAATGTACTTCCCTATGGGAAGCAGACCTGCTACACATATTGGAGGAAGCCTGGCACTTTCCAGGTACTCAGACAGAGAAGGGACCAACCCTGTCTCACAGTTCCTCAGCTTCATGGGTCAGCATGGCTGGGATACAGCGTAGGGCAGCTTATCCATTTTTCTGTTCATTTTCTTGGGGAAAGGTGACATAGAACAATAGTAAGGGGCTGAGATGGACTCCTTAGCCGTGCCATGTAGAAAGCAGGGCAGGGAAAAACCTGAGGATGATCCTGAGATGAGTAAACAGAGAGGCAAGAGCATTATACCTACCATCTGCTCATAACGGCTCACAAGGGCCTTGTCCTTTCCCAGGGCAGGATTCATTTTTGAGTTTAGAGATGCAACAGAGATTTGATAGGATCTTCCCCCTGGCTATTACAGTCATTCACTTCCTCCCCCTTGTGTGTGTCCATGTGGGTATACATGAATGTGCAGGTGTACATGTACACTGCATGTACATATGGCAGCCAGAGCACACATAAGTGTCTTTCGCTATAACTTTCCACCTTACTTTTAAAGACAGGGCCTCTCACTGAACTGATCTCAGTAATTAGGCTAGGCTGGCTGGCTACCAAGTCCCCGGGACCCCACCTCCCACCCCCGTCTCCATTTCCTCAGTGCTGGGATTATAGGCATGGCTTCTATGTGGGTGCTGGGGATCAAATTCAGATCCTTATGCTTTCATGGACCACTTGACCAACTGAACTTCCACATGGGGGAAAAAAGAGAACCTCCCTAAACTGTCCTTAGACCTTCACACATAAACTGTAGCACATATACTTCACACATAGACTGTACCTACACATAATCAAGGACACACAAACAAAATATAATGTTTAAGTTTTTTTTTCAATTTATGGCTCATACTCTACACTTTCAAATCATGGTTTGAAAATTCATCTCATGATTGATACTCTATAGGTAATCGTGACAATTACCCAAGACATCACAGTTGCTATGGATATATAGCTTTATATGTCCCAACGACAATCTAGTTATAGCCCATGAACATAACAAAGTGTATAAATCAAAAGAATATAAAAATCACATTTCCAAAAACTCATGAGAACAAGGTGTCCTTAACTCCTAAAAGCTGAGCTGCCAGCCAACAGCAAGGTGTGCATCTGCGATTAGCCTTCCCACATTTGTGATTACGTTTGCTAGCTCTGTCTTCCTTTTATTGCTGTTCTTTGATGACAATTTTACCCTTATAATAAGGAAAATGGTGCAGGCAGAGTGTGGTGAAATGAAGAGGTTTGTGTCCAGAGAGACACAGAATCTGGTTCACACAGCAAGTGATGCCCTCTAACTAACACATGCTGCTGTTTGGAGAGTGGGTCAGATCCTAAATATTTGTTGACTCCAGGTGGGATGCTATTTTCAGTTATTGCTATATTGAGCTCCAAATCTCTTTTGCTAACATGAACCTTTTCTGCATAAAATCCATAACGAAAGCACCAGAGGTTCAGTATCTCAGCTTTAGTCAGCTGGTGTTTGCAACTAGTCGATATGCCTCATTCCTCCAAATCATTATCAAACTCTGAAAGTTCTCTGGCATTTGAATCATGGAAACAAAGGACAGATGTGAAATGGCATCCATTAACCATCCAACCAAAGGGGAATGTGTTTGAAAACTCATTTATTATTATCTATGTTTCACAATGTAGATGACAGCAATTGTGTAGAGTTGTGAATAGAGATTCAAATCCCAACTGCTCTCTGAGTGAAAGCCAAATGGATTTCTGATGAAATAGAGGGTTTACGTCATGCTTAACATGGACTTCAAAAAACACTTTAAGTATTTCGAGGTTGAATACATTTTATTCAAGTTTCTTCAAGCTGATGAGATGGGTGAATATATTATTACCTCAGGTCAAATTAAGTGAGAAACTGTGAATGCCACAGTTAAGCAGCCCTTTCTGACCCAGCCAGGGACATGTGGCCACTATGCATGCCCAACTTGTCCAGACAGAAGATAGGTAGCCTTTGAGCTCTTCCTTCCTCATGTCACTGTGGTGCACTTTTTACTTCACTGTGGGCCTCCATTCATTGACTGGAAGCTATCTCATTCAAACCTCTCAATCCAGTGTTCTCCCTGTGTGACTTCAGAAATCTGGAGTTGTCTTCCATGTTGCCTAAATATGATTGGAAGCAAATCACTTAAAGTGGGTTACAGAGAACCTCTAGAGTTAGCAAAAAGGAAAGTTCAAGAACTTTTAGAAAGCTCAGTGATGGGATGTCTGTAACTGGTACGCCTACTGTTGGCTGTGAATAAAGCCAATGCAGGTGGTAAATTAGAATATTAAAAATAAAGATGTATACTTTGCATTATGTTTATCATATTTAGTGGCTAACTTTAAGATTAACTAAAGATGTCTCACTGCTTTAGTTTAGCTCTCCATAGATATCTTAAGTGGCCTCTTGTTCTTTAACATGATCCGTTTTCTTTGTCTACATTTTCTATCCAGCAGCAGACGTCTTGTAAGTTTCTCTTCTAGGCCAAGTAGGGTTTGACTTTCTGTGTTCTTGCTGTCCACACTATAGTAGTAAACTTCATGGTCTAGCCACCTTTCTCTTTTCCTTTTTGTCTTCTCTATTTCTTTGCAGAAGACCATCAAATGAGCTGTACTCGAATAATGCAGGACACAGACAAGGATGATAACAACAATGATGAGTATGATAACTATGATGAACTGGTAGCTAAATCGCTATTAAATCTTGGCAAAATTGCTGAGGATGCAGCATACCGGGCCAGGACTGAGTCAGAAATGAACAGCAATACCTCCAATAGTCTGGAGGATGATAGTGACAAAAATGAAAACCTCGGTCGGAAAAGCGAACTGAGTCTAGACTTAGACAGTGATGTTGTTAGAGAAACAGTGGACTCCCTTAAGCTGTTAGCACAAGGACATGGTGTTGTGCTATCAGAGAACATCAGTGACAGAAGTTATGCTGAGGGGATGTCACAGCAGGACAGTAGAAATATGAACTATGTCATGCTAGGGAAGCCCATGAACAATGGACTCATGGAGAAGATGGTGGAGGAAAGTGATGAGGAAGTGTGTCTAAGTAGTCTAGAGTGCCTGAGGAACCAGTGCTTTGACCTGGCCAGGAAACTCAGCGAGACCAACCCACAGGACAGGAGTCAGCCACCCAACATGAGTGTGCGCCAACATGTCCGGCAAGAGGATGACTTTCCTGGGAGGACACCAGACAGGAGCTACTCGGATATGATGAACCTTATGCGGCTGGAGGAGCAGCTAAGTCCCAGGTCTAGAACGTTCTCCAGCTGTGCCAAGGAGGATGGGTGTCATGAGAGGGATGATGACACTACCTCAGTGAACTCAGACAGGTCTGAGGAAGTGTTTGACATGACCAAGGGCAACCTGACTCTGCTAGAGAAAGCCATTGCCTTGGAGACAGAGAGAGCCAAGGCCATGCGGGAGAAGATGGCCATGGATGCTGGGAGAAGGGATAACCTGAGATCCTATGAGGACCAGTCTCCAAGACAGCTGGCTGGGGAAGACAGAAAATCCAAATCCAGTGACAGCCATGTCAAAAAGCCATACTATGGTAAAGGTAATATTTCTACCTAACGTAAGTCGCTTCAGGCAAATGTGAGCTAAGTGAGAGATGTTGATGATAGTCTGTTAGACTGTAAATCTATAACTCTTACATCCAATGCACATTTTAAGAGTTTGTTCTAGAACTCTATCATGTGATAATTTGTGTATAGAACAAATAAAATATCTGTCTGAGAGATACATAAAACTACTAAATATGCTGTCATTAGAGCAGATACAGGAGATGATAGTGGAAACATTTGTGTCAGGGCTAGTGGACAGGCATATCTGTGATAGAGACCATTAAGTACCAAGCCTTGCTGTTACAAACGAACCATGATCTATCTATGCTGAATGGTGGCAAGGGTTTAGGTAACAATCAGTCAATCAGAAATGAGGCACTATCTTCATAAATTGGATTAAGTAGATGGCTTCATGATTTATAAAATTATCACCTAGTGACAGTTATTGATGAAACTGCCCCCACAGAAAATACCCAAAAGGAATTGAACAGCAACAAGATGACCGATGGTGTGAGATAAGGACAGTGACTGCACATTAATTATCCATGAAAGTTAGCTAAGGAAACCACTTGCCATGCAAGACACGGAGAGGCCACAGCTGAAGCCAATAGCAATTTCTCTAGAATATTCATCCCTTTACTGGCTCCACTGTATTAGGAAAACAATTGTGAATCTTTTTTTTTTCAAATACTGTGTATTGTTTTTTTAAAAATCTCAAAATTATCCAATATGATAGTTTAGCTGAATTTTATTTTATTTTATGAAATATATGAGCACATATTTGCATCAATGTATATATTTGGTTAGCTAACCAGATGGAACAGTGTTCATTGTAGCATCTGTACTCATCTGCAACTGGGACAGACCTTGATTCAGCTTGACATAGCAAGCATGTTAGTATGGCTGAGTCCTCACAAGACTCAGAAATAAGAAAGAAACTATCTCAAAAATGGAATGGGTACTTCTTAAATATTTTCTGTATTATCACCAAAAATGTTCCATTTTCTGATTTTCATTTTATGATATACATTAGGAATACTCAGTTTCCTTACTATGGATCTGATCAAGAGATTCAGGAATTTAGTTTGAAAATCAGTTGCTGAACAAAGTTAGAACTATCAGAAAAGCTACATTTCCCTATCATGGCACAGGTGTGTACTCCCATCAAGGTGTGCTCATAGTTCCATGGCCTGCTAGACATTGTTGTCACCAAGTCCAAGTTGGCAGGAGCCTGAGCCAGAGCTCTGAGGGTTACTGATCGATTAGTGCCTGGATGTGGTCTTTCCATTCACTACAGATGCAAGCACATTGTGCCAGAGGAGTGCATACAAGGTGGAGCTGCAGGCCCCCCTTGAAACACTATGAAACATGACACATGTGTTTTAAATGATGGTACTAGCATTTGAATAAGACATGATGTACTGATCAATTAAATGTTTTAATTGGATTTTTGAGAATGAGAAATTTCAAACAATTTTAGAAAGAAATCCATGCTTTCCCCTATGAGCGCTGTTGTTTATATCCTAGGCCTGTGTTTTAGGATTCTAGGCAGTAGTTCCCAGGCCAGAGCTCTGGCACTGAGAATGAAAGTGAGTAACCATGTTGGTAGAGGCAAATACAACAGCAGACAGTCGGCCTCTCCACAGCTTCTCTAGTTCACAGGGTCCTCCGAGTATAGGACACTTTTTGCTTTGTTGTTATTTTGCTTTACTTTTATACAAAAACATGGAATTTACCCTGATTGCTTCTCCTCCATGAGAAAGGGGCAGTGAATGCTAAGGTTCATTTTTGTCATGAGAAGGTGAAGGTTAGGAACCTGAAATTTTCTCATGAGATAGAAGGCACTAGCCACCACGTGTCTAGTTTCCCAGGTTTACTTTGACCAAAGTTATTGGTGTTTTCATCAACATTTTCTAAATTTCTTTGTCTCTATCTATAGTTACATTCAGAGCCAAACAGATGAAGCCAAGCAAACAAACATACATGTCCGCACATATATACACAGATACCACATCAAAAAATCAAACCACAAAAGGAGCAAAGAGATTAAAGCCTGCTTAAAAATAGCTGAATTTATGAGACCATATCTCACTGACATGCCTGAAGCTGCCTATCAACACACTGTGTTGTGTCTTCTCTGTTCCCTCTTTAAAGACAACTGGTGTATCTATTCTCATTCCACCCATCTTAACTGAAAATACTTCATTAAAGCACTAATGTGTAACCTTTCAAAATATTAACTTAATATGAAAGGAACTCTTGCCTTCTACACAACTCCCTGCACCTCCCTCCAGGGTGGAAGGGAAATAAGCTGAATTCAGCACACTTTTTTTTCTGTTAAGTTATTGCAAGGTTTCTGGTCCTTTTGTTTGCTTTGTGTTTTCCTGCTTGTTTGAACACTGAATTGAGATTGCAAAAGACAAGGAATCAAGGGAAAGTAATGGTGGAAGCAATGGTGGCCGCATCTCAGCAGTGAAGCAAGAGCAGACTATGCTCCTAGTCTCTATAACTTCAGAGCATTTTGAGACACTATATATATATATTCACTTAATTTCAAAATTGTTTCAACATCTGTGAAATCATGTTATTTGTAAGAAATAACTGGGTCCTATAAAGCAGTTACTTTATGATTAAAGTGAGTAATAATGGTTATAAGTTTTTTTAATCCTGTACAAGTTATTTGTATCTAGTTAGAAGTTTCTTAAATTTAGCACTTTATATTATCCGTGCTGCCCTTTGAAACTGTTACTGTGTGCTTATTATTTTATAATGACATGGATTTACTTTTATCAATATAATGAAATTACTCAAAGGGCTAGTTTGAGTAACAAAATGCTAGGCTTTACTCTGTATCTATATGGTTTTTATAACTGAAATGCCAGGACTTCCTCTTGGGTTTGTTGGCAGAGGCCATGAGGCAAGGGTAGAGGCGGGCCAGCAGCTGGCAATGCCAAGGAAATGTTGTGTTCCACACAAGTGCTGGCTGTACAGATTCTAGCACCTGACGGGAACATTCTGCACATGACATGAAAAGGAAAGGGGGTGTCCTTCACATCAGCATAACAGCATTTGGAAGATCCCAGGAGGCTTTTGTCTATTTCACATTCTCATAAGTGATATAAGTAAGTCTATAAGAGTTCAGAAATTCTAAAATCAGGTCAGGTATAGAAGTTATAATCCTAGTACTGAAGAGACTGAGGCTGAAGTATTATCATGAGTTTAAAGTCAACCTGAGTGATATAATTGAGATCCAAGCCAATTTGGATTACAGGGTGGCATTCAGTCTCAAAAGACCCAAACAAAAAAAATTCAAACTCAAGATATTTCCTCTTATATATAAATAATTCTTAACCAAAGGTAAAGCATATATTTTCTACCAAGTACAATTGACCTAATTATTGAGATGTTCATATCAAAGAACTAAACTCCTAAAGGAAACTTAACTGTGGTATTTATTGGACCAAGGCATAAAGGCAACTATTGGTGATCTAAGCAACTGGTTTTCAAATGCTTGTTCCAAAACAGTGTGTCACAATCTACAATTTATTACTCAGGCTGAGATGACCTGACCTCAGAAATACGTTCTAGAACTGTTGTAATGCATGAGGGTGAACTGTGGTTGATCTGGGTGTAGAAAAACTCTATTAGGATATCGTTACATCTCTGGCATCCAGCATTCAATTCTGGACCAAACGTCTGCTCTGATTGGCTCTTGGCTGGCGCTGCAGAGAAGCTGGCAGCGCTCTAGATCAGCCCGACCTCCTACTTTGTGTATGCATGCACAGCATTACACGAGCCTTCCTCTGGTTCCAAGTACAGACGAAGAAATCAAAACAAATGGTTGCTCCAGCGGCTTCTGAAGCGTTTTTTGATTGCCCATCACCCTGCCAGGTGGGATCGCCACCCTTTCCGTCATTTGCTTACAGTGCCTTCTGAGAGTTCAGTTGATTTTCCAAAAATGGGCTGAATTGCTATGCTAAGAAACAGTGTTGCTTAACCACAGAAAGAAAAATCTGCAGGAAAATGTTGTAGTTTATGGCATACTGAGACCAGAGCACTCCAAAGAGGGAATCAGGCAAAGGGTTTTGAGCAGCACCTTGCTCTGGTTGAATTGTATGGAAAAAAAAATGCTGAATGAAAACATTCATTGTTCTCTTGTTCTCTAAGAAGGTCACTGTCTCATCACTATTTACATTGATTTCTTTGAGCAACACAGCTTATCATGTAACACACGGGAAACCAATTAATCAAGAGTTAAGGTTAGAGATAGGGGCTTTTATTTTCCTTTTGGATAAAAATCAAAATTCTTTATCATTCCTGATTACATTGTACAAGGTTGAAAATATCACCCACACCCAAAAAGATACGAAGCAAAAGCCTGATGTCCCAGCCTGTCCCTGACACCTGCATAATTTCTTTGTTTAGCAAAGGTCTCTTCAGGTTGCTGGATAACCACATGAGTTTGCAGTTGGTAAACGTTCATTTTCTTGACACCTGTTGTCGCTTTTAGATCCCTCAAGAACAGAAAAGAGAGAGAGCAAGTGTCCAACCCCCGGGTGTGATGGAACCGGCCACGTAACTGGGCTTTACCCGCATCACCGCAGTCTGTCTGGATGCCCGCACAAAGATAGGGTCCCTCCAGAAAGTAAGTCGTGTCTCGCCGCTCCCCGGGGCGTGCAAGCACTCTGGCTCTGTCAATCATCCCTTCCCCAACCTCATCTTCATGGCACCTCAGTGCAGCTGTCACTGACCAGACTCTTCCTCAGCCTGGAGGGCACCTCAGGAAGCTTCCCCTATCTCCTGGAGATTCTAGGTACCAGCTCTGAAGAGTGGCTCACCCTGAAGCTGACTCCCTGGAACAGGCTCCCAGGCCCACTTGGGCTCTGGCCCTAGCCTCAATTTTATTTATTCTGTTATCCCTAGCAGGTCATTTCTCTACTTGGTCTCACATATTACAAAACTGAACTAGCCAGCCTGTAAAACAACCTATTCACACTGGTCTTCTAGAAATCCCAGGGAAAGGAGGCCTTGGGGTTCCTGCCCAAGTTTCTGAACTACTGCAAACTGTCCAAGCAGCATTTAGAGCAGGTTTGATACAGTCACTGCAGTCTGTTTCACATTACAGGTGCATTTGCACACTAAAGATGTTAAATGAACAGGTTTAGATCTGGTGGGGTTTTCTTTTATAACTTTCTACAGCTTTCTAGTAAATAGGTTCTGAAGCTATAAAATCAATCTGTGAAAAGTGTTTCCTTTAGATTTAAAATTATATATATATATGTCCTTTTTGTTTACATTTTCTTGGCAAGAAATATACCAACTGTGTAAAATCAATAAGAATCAATTGTTTGAGGCACACACTGAAGTTCAGGAGTGAGTAAGGTGATGGATGCCCAGGGTGAACCCACAGCATGCAGTATTCTCCTTTAGCTTCCCGTGGGGAGGTGGTTCATGGTGTGGCTAAATAACCAGCTGAATCAAAGGAATTTTGAGAAACATTCTGTTACCCATGGGCATCCTTGAAATCCTTGAGGAGCAAACCTGTCAAAGGTCAGGCAGCTCTTGGAATAGGGCAATATTAGAAATAGGGAAAGCTACATATTCTCTGGTGAAATATGTTTCATTGCTATTGTGGCTCCAGGTTCTCAATGCCTACTAAAATGTTTCCTGTAACTGTCTTGAGAATGATTATGAAAAGTTGTGAAAATAAAAAAGTCCAGGTGTGTCTACAATCCCGTGTGTTACATGACAGGGAGACGCATGGTTGATGACAGCGGCTTCCACATGTGAGCACTGTGGTGGGTGCTTGGCTGGCAAATGCAAGCACTGACCCATTCAATGCCATAAACTCCTTAGGGAGCACTGCCCTGTTTACCAGATGAAGAACATGGCCATCTGACTCCATCTTCTTTCTCTTTCAAGGGAAGCACACTGGCTGGCAATATGTGGCTCAGTACTTTAAAGTTCATCTGAGCAGGAGTTGAACGGGTCTGAACTCAGCTGTAAATCCATGCCAATTCCCAAAGCCATCATCAATCTGAACCCTGGGCCTGGTGTCACCATTTCAATTCTAACTTGCTTCTTGGCATCAGGCATGCTGCAGGTTCTCAGTATAAAATAAGGCACCAAGACTGAGAGCTAATGCTTTCGGAGGGTTTCTTTATGGGATTTTTTTTCCAGGGCATAGGTTTTTGACTTCAAGATCAATCCTTCTCAATGGATAAGAATTCTCCTTGACTCTCTATTTTCACAGGAAGTATCTAGATATGGTTCAAGTATGGGTTTTGCTCTATTGAACTAGAAACTGAATAGGCATGTCCTGGTTGGTCACATGCAGTAACCATCTTACCAGGCAGTAAGTATAGTTCAGGTATGATCTGGTCTTACAAACCCACTGTCTGAAGAACAGCATTTCTAAAGGCAGGCATGGTGCACTCCTATAATCCCAGAACTTGGGAAGTAGAAGCAGGAGGGTTGAGTTTGACACCAGCCTGGTCTAGATGAGACCCTGTCTTAGGAAGGGTATGCCCAGCATGGAGGTACAGAGGAACTCTAATCACTTTCTCATGAGTAGTTCTCTCTAATACTGCAAAATGTAAAGGTAAATAGTAAGTAGAGCTCTCCAGAGTAGTGTTGTTTGTTTTTCTGGGCTGGCTTACCATCCATTTCTACCCAGATGAATTCTATTAGTGAAGGTCTCTGCTCTATAACATACTGACTAGATGACAAAGGGCAGTTCTGTGCACAGGAAGACCCCAAGTGAGCCACACAGAGTTTCTATCACCACCCCACAATACAGACTTAAACTGTGCTAGGTAGCGTGGGAAGATACAAGAAATAGGTCTAGTGGGTGGCATGCTGGGGGACACCTTTTGAGCACCAATAAAAACAGGAGTGGGTTGCCAGGGAAAGGCATGAAGTGGGAATGAAAGGAAGGAGCCCAAACATAAGTTTGTGTGGAAAGGTGAGGTAAAGAAGAAGATACAGGGGCAGCAACCAGGTAAAACAGCATTCCTCAAAAGCCCCAGGTATGAAGGCCATGGCTGAGGTTCAGAAGGAGCCTAGGAGGAAGGGTTAGAGGTCACTGGGCTTCCTGTTTTAATGTCTTCTATAGATGCTTCAGAGAAAGACTGGGAAAAGTAGTGAGGGGTGGCACCACAAACTGAAGAGGAGAAATGGTTTGAGACAGTTCACATAAGCAACCTCTAGCCTGAGGAAGGCAGACGCCACCACAGGTGTGGACTGAACAGAGATAGTTTCTGTGTCTCCACTTAGCAGGGCGAGGACACTTGAACTCTACCACACAGCTAAGCCTGAAAGGTGTTTGCTCTCTCCAGGGAAGATTTTATAATAGAAATGTTTAGCATAAAGAGAATGAAAGGCATGTGTTAAGGTAAAGAGGAGTGTGTGCCATTCTAACAGGGCAACAGGCTAGTAAGATTGCAGATTTCAAAGAGAAGGGCATACCTTCCTTTGAGATAGGGATTCTTCTGAAAGGGGATCTCCTAGGTCCCCTCCAGACCCTCACAGGAAATGAGCTAAATGCTGACATTTCCACCTTAACTCATATTTACTGAACTCTAGCCATATCTAAAGAAGAGGCAAGAGCTATGAAGGCTTAAGAACAAAACAATAGACTGTTTTGAAGGAATTCACCAATAGTAAAGACACCAAACATGGACAGGCACAACAGCAAGGGCACAGGGCTCAGGAAGACAATGACTCCTCCACAGGAGAAAAGCCATGGACGATAGTGACAGGTGTGGGCAGACATGGCTCAGCAGACCTCACAGGACCACTTGACCATAGGCAGGCTTGGCAGGCAGTGAGGACTAGGATTTGCAGACATCTAGCTCAGATAGACAGAGCATGTGGCTAGTAGGCTCCTTTGGAGTCAGTTGTCTTGACTTCCCCAGCACTCCTAATCCCACAAGCCTCAGTAGAAAAAGGATAGAGCAATAAGGACCAGCCTCCCTGAATGCCAGTAGGCAGTGTCCATGTGCCCTGGGGACCAGCTCTCTCATCTTACTTGTTAATTTCATGTGGTAAAAATGCAGAGATCTTATTATTCCTGTTCATCCTACTGAAAGCACAAAAGATACTTACTTCTTAGATAAACGTGGTTTATTTAAAAAACAAGGTTTAAAGTTTGGCTCACTCACATCACACTTTCACAATCCCATGTGTTTCCAAAGCACAGGCATGTTTTTTTTTAATGCCCAGGCTATGTGCTGTTACATGGCTGATCAGCATCCAGTGCTTATCTATGGGATACACTAGGGTGGCCCTTGCTTTTGTCCCACATGGGACTATTCAGTTATGGCGCTCTCTGACCCCCATGGCTCCCTGCCAGTGCACCCTGCTTTGCATGCCTGAGTACAGTCATACAATCTTCTTTCTCTTCCCACATATACTTCCTGGTCATGCACATCACAGACGTTTGTAGTTTGTCATAAACTAATCTAGCCTGTTGAAACAATTGCATATTGTATTCTCATTATTTCTCTCTTTTAATGCTGGGCTATTTTTTTTGCCTCTCCTTTGTCAAGTTCTTGCCATGCATGAAAATGTTCTCAAGTGTCCCACTCCAGGCTGCACAGGGCGAGGGCACGTGAATAGCAACAGGAACTCGCACAGAAGGTAAGCCACACTCTGCTGGGGTCTATGCTAAAAGAAGCCACCCACAATCCTGCCCCATAGTAGCTCTTTACTGCTATGTATCTCTTTCTTTCCAAAGGAGAGTGGCAGATCGCACACACTGCTCCTAGAGAGTTGGTCATAGCATGTACAGGGATGTCAAAGGCTCACCTGCCCATTTTTGAAGACTTTATTTCTTCAGTTATGTTGCCTCCTCTAGTACAACAGAGCACTGTTCCCTCACAAAGTCACCTACTCGGTACAGTGTCTAAGATGGAACCCACAGCCACTTGCAGTGAAAGTGACCAGAAGGAATCCAACAAGCTTCCCTAACCTTCCCTCATAGGAAGGGCTGTCTGTGACTTACCATGCAGAGTTGTGAACTAGAACCCAGCAGGCTTGATACAGATGACTAACTTGGATGCTCTTGAATCTGATGAATCCCCTGGCCATCAGCATCAACATCATTAAATTATGAGCAGATGTCCAAAGGCATATGGTAGGGGTACATCAGTGAGGACACTACTGCAGGTCAATGGCTTTAACTGGACTACTGCTGAAAATATACATCATCAGAATTGTACTCTTGATGGTGTTCCAGCTTTCTCCCCCATCCTCTTCAGACGTTGTAAGAGTTACTAAGTTCCTCTGAAAATCCAGGTGATATCAGATCACTTCTCTTGCAGTAGTAAAATGTAACTCTGTTAAGATTTGTCTTGCCATGGCTTAGGTTTCTTCTTAAGTGGGGGAAGGAAGCTATAAAATCTCACTTAATGTCTGTCTCACTGGTTAGTCACAACAAGCAACCAGCTCAGTTACTGGTGTTAAGTTTATAATAAAACGGACCACAGCTCTATGCCCTGCAGAGCCTCTCTGGTACTGAGTCTGCAGAAGCTGGCAGCGACGCAGGAGATCCCTGCTGAGTCCTGTGCAGAGCCTGCAGTGTCCGTTCCTTTTTCTGCCATCAGCACATGTGTGCACATGGATGGACACCCACATGGATCTAGAACACATGGAGGCAAGCATGCAGATACTATGACTTCCTGTAGAAGTAGCTCAAAGAGGCCTCACTGTTCCCTCTGTCACACTGACCCAGCTGAACTAGTTAAAATAGGCATCTGACTGAAGTCCTTGAGGTGCTCCTGCTGTTCCTCCCTTTCTTTTCCCTTCCTTTGGTGAGCTGAAGTCAAATCCCTGAAACCTTGTAGATGGATACCTCAGGCATCAGCTCAGAGTGCCACCTTCTGGTATAGCCAACTAACTGCCACTCTTGAGTCTGTCAAAAACTTCCCTAGCTGCCACTGCCTGGCCTGCAGAAATGGCTATTGCTCCAGAATTTCTGCCTGAAATTTTAACCAGCTTGTGTTGCGTTTGCTTCCTGGAATTTGGCATGCTCATTGGACAGGCTTAGTGCTGTCCTAAGAGCTATGTGCCAGAGCCCAGGAAATATACAGTACCAGGCAGGCTGGGAAATTCTCCTAGCTCCATCTACCTCAGGGTCATCTTAGCTGGATGAAGGACAGAACATGGTGGGTGTTATCGGTGTCTGGCAAGCCATTTGAGACCATTCAATCGAATCTATCTTCTGTCACTGTAGCCTCTCTGGATGCCCTATTGCTGCTGCAGAAAAACTGGCAAAGGCCCAAGAGAAACACCAGAGCTGTGATGTCTCCAAATCCAACCAGGCCTCAGACCGAGTCCTCAGGTACTCAACAGTGTGTCATCAATGGATTTCCTCAGAATCTATCTACCTTGACACAGAGCAGAAAGAGTGGTTGGACCCACTCCATGGAGTAGATGTGCTCTTGGCAGAGGGAAGACCTACCAGATTAGAAACTGAGGCCTGTGCCCTCCATCATGGCAGATTATCTAGAAGCCTGGCCGTCAGTGTAACTCCCAGGTCTCCAGTGGCTCAGTGTGACTTCAGCAGTGAGAGAATTGGATGTAGTTATGTGATTTGTAGTCCTGAGCATTCATAATTCTATGAATGCTAAATAAAATAGAAGTTTTAGAAATTAGTAATGCTAAGTAGCCCAATATAATTTTCTCCCAGTTTGGAGCAAAGTATAGCACTGGTCTTTTTGAAAATGCAGGTGATCCAGGAATGATGAATGCCATATTCCCTGTGCTGGGAAGTTTTCTGTGTGAGAAGCCATCAAAGCTGTCATCACCCCTTATCCTCACACACCCTGAGACGTGGGTGGGAGTAGGTGGCATCACTGCCATTTGACAGGCAAGACAGAGCACAAGGGCTCATGACTACCTGACTTAGCACTGCAGGTTAAAGTGGGAAAGTCCCGAGGAGCGAGACTGAACCCCGTTTTCCAAAATCAGGAAGGTGACTATCGGTAGGGGAAGGCATCTACATTCCTCAAAGACATCACGCACATCTCATGAAATCTGTGACAGTCCGGGTACTTCTGCTTTCTTACTCACATGTCGTGACAGTGTGTCCCCATGCAAAGGCTATCCCCCTAGTGTTCTCATCTGAATATACCCAGTTACATGGAAGTCATACCACAGCCATAACTCTGTGCTAGCTCAGAGGCATGCAGGCTGTCTCTAAAAAGTAATGATGAATAGTTTCCCATAGATACAGCACTTGGCTTCTACTAAAGATATTTCTTTGGGATAAGTTACTTAGAGAAAATCACTAGGCAAAGGATAGGAACATCTTGGTCCTCATTTAGTATTTCATAGTTTTTTGCAGTAGAATTAAACTTCCTTTCTCCTTTGATAAAAAGTTAAAACGTGTATAGAAAATTTAAACTATTTAAACAAAAATAAGAAACTAAATATAGCTACACTCCCTCTATTCCTCTCTGACTTTTGATATTCTCTGCATTATGATGAGATCCTAGGTGAACCTCTTGTCTGCCTCTCAGTTTCCTATTTACTGTCACAATCACTTTGCAGATATGACTGAATACTAAACACGTTGTCCAACTTCTTCCCCACCTCTCAGTCCACTAATCATTGGAGGATCCCCGCAAATTCCCAAGGCGTTTAAGGAAGTAGAGTCCTTAGAGAAAGGAAATGTGGGAAACTGTGAAAGAAAATAGCTCAGCAATATAACATTCTTATTCTATATACTACACCGCAAAAGCTGCTTTTAAAATGTAAGCAACTAAAAGAAACGGAAAGTGCCATGTAAAATCACGGGCGAATAATATCACTTTTTTGTTTGTTTGTTTGTTTGTTTGTTTTTCCGAGACAGGGTCTCTCTATGTAGCCCTGGCTGTCCTGGAACTCACTCTGTAGACCAGGCTGGCCTCGAACTCAGAAATTCGCCTGCCTCTGCCTCCCAAGTGCTGGGATTAAAGGCGTGCGCCACCACTGCCCGGCCATAATATCACTTTTTTTAAGTACTAAAAAGTTATACCAAAATTTCAACAGTTTTAAATCTGAAAGAATTCTGGGTTATTATCTCTTTTAGGAGTTTTTATTTTTACTTTTTCTAAATATGTTTCCAATGAACGGGAGAGACTGTGGAAGTCAGACAAGCACATGCAGGCCGAGCCTCAGGGACACCACCCTGGTCCCAGAGAGAATGCCCTTTGCACTCTGGCCTCCCACAGACCCTCACAGCGGTGGCCGCACCAGCCCACCCAACAGCTGCCATTTTACACACCGGAAGGCCAGGAAGTGATTCCCAGTGAAGTGTGCACGGAGTATTTCGGGCTGAGCACAGGCCATGTTTCCGGTTGACGAGCTTTGTCTCCTGCTTGCTGAGTACAGGCCGTGTTTCCCGCAGGAACAGGCAGTGTTTCCGGTAGACGTACAGGTAGTACATCCGGCTAAGAAACAAGCTGTATTTCCAGCTAAGGAGAGGCAGTGTTTCCGGCCGAGGAAAGGGAGTATATCCGGCCGAGGCATAGGCAGTGTGTCCCGCAGAGGTACGGGCTGTGTTGCCTAGTGGGGTGCAGCGGCGGCGGTGATTCAGGATGACGAACCGGCAGTATTTCCCAGTGAGGTACGGGCAGGATTTCCAGGTTTGGTTCACTAAGCAAGAAAAAGGTTGTCATCAGTGATTGGCTTTTGTAAATAGACTGTGAGCCAACACTGTTTTTGTTTTTTGTTTTTTGTTTTTCCCTGCCGTAACACCCATTTTTCTTGAGGTCTTATTGTTTTGAAAAAAAAAAAATTGGCATAAATCAGAAATAGAAAGATCAATAAACCCTCCTGAAATAAGGGCGCTTTTACAATAGGTATGCTGTTCAAAAATGGTGGCAATATGGGGAGACCTGCCTGCAAGTACTTTTTAACAATATTTTACCTTAGAAAAAGTTTAAGACTTGAGACTGAGATGTGCAAACACCTATCTGTATCTATTGTACTGAACAGAAATTGGTTAAAGAGTATAAGGGGACTATTTGTTCAACTTCTTTTGTGTTTTAGGTGATTTCTACTTATGAAGTAGACACAGGACAGAACATCAGTAAAGGAATAAGAATCAAAACCTCCTCCATTTAAATATTTTATCCCAAAGTCTAAGATAAAGGATTACTAGATAAAGGACATTGAAGGAACATGAATATTTATTTGCTCATAGGTGTTCCTACAATTCTATTTTAATGCCCAACTAGATACATTCTGATCTAATTTTGTCTCATTCTATGTTCCTATGTGTGTCTATTTCTTATTTTTAAGAGTTCATAACATTTGTGTGATTCCTCTATTCTTTGTAAACCCCACAAATGCAATCCCTGTATATTGGATTCTTCCTCAGCCTCCTGTGTCATATTTTACCACCATTCTTCCTGAAAGTGAGAGAAAATGATAAAATGCATTTAAGTATTTTATTACTTCTTTTTATTTCCAGTATTGACTTTTAGTCAGATACTTTATTTGGGATTTCTAATTAAATCAGCCTGTCTTGCCGGGCGGTGGTGGCGCACGCCTTTAATCCTAGCACTTGGGAGGCAGAGGCAGGCGGATTTCTGAGTTCGAGGCCAGCCTGGTGTATGGAGTGAGTTCCAGGGCTACACAAAGAAACCCTGTCTCGGAAAACCAAAAAAAAAAAAAAAAAAAAAA
>JADRCD010115052.1:0-14045 GCA_019843815.1 Montemys delectorum
AGACATCTATTGACACCAAAATATTTTTTACCAGAGAAATGTACATAAAGAGTTACCCTAAGTTATTTATGCATCACAGCTTCCCAAAATGAGCTCTTGAGCTGAGTTCTTTTTTTTTAATAAGAAATTTTCTTTATTTACATTTCAAATGTTTTCCCCTTTCCTGATTTCCCCTCTGAAAAAAAAAAAAAAACCAACCCTATTCCCTCCTCCCCCCCCCTGCTCACCAACCCACCCTTTCCTGCTTCCTGGCCATGGCATTCCCCTACACTGGGGCATAGAGACAGGGCCAAGGGACTCTCCTCCCATCAATGACCGACTAGGCCATCCTCTGCTATACATATGCAGCTGAAGCCATGAGTCCCACCATGTGTACTCTTTGGTTGGTGGTTTAGTCCCTGGGAGCTCTGAAGGTACTGGTTAGATCATATTGTTTTTCTTCCTATGGGGCTGAAAACTCCTTCAGCTCCTTGGATCCTTTCTTTAGCTCCTCCATTGGGGACCCGGTGCTCGGTCAAATAGACTGCTGTGAGCCTCTACTTCTGGATTAGTTGGGCACTGGCAGAGCCTCTCAGGAGACAGCTATATCAGGCTCCTGTCAGCCAGCACTTGCTGTCATCCACAATACTGTCTGGATTTGGTGACTGTATATGGAAAGGATCCCCAGATGGGGCAGTCTCTAGATTGTCCTTCCTTCAGTCTCTGCTCCACATTTTGTCTCTGCAACTCCTTCCATGGGTATTTTGATCCCCTTTCTAAGAAGGATCGAAGTATCCACACTTTGGTCTTCCTTATTCTTGAGTATTTTGTGGTTTGTGGATTGTATTTTGGGTATTCCGAGCTTCTGGACTAATATCCACTTATCAGTGAGTGCATACCACGTGTGTTCTTTTATGATTGGGTTACCTCACTCAGGATGTTATTCTCCAGATCCATCCATATCCCTAAGAATTTCATAAATTCATTGTTTTTAATAGCTGAGTAGTACTCCATTGTGTAAATGTTCCACATTATCTGTATCCATTTCTCTGTTGAGGGACATATGGGTTCTTTCCAGTTTCTGACTATTATAAATAAGGCTGCTAAGAACAAAGTGGAGCATGTGTCTTTATTACATGTTGGAGCATCTTCTGGGTATAGGCCCAGAAGTGGTATTGCTGGGTCCTCTGGTAGTACTATGTCCAATTTTCTGAGGAAGCAGCAAAATGATTTCCAGAGTGCTTGTACCAGCTTGCAATCCCACCAGCAATGAAGGAGTTTTCTTCTTTCTTCACAAAATCACCAGCATCTGCTGAGTTTTTTATCCTAGCCATTCTGGACTCTCAGGGTTGTTTTGATTTCCATTTCCCTGATGACTAAGGATGTTAAACATTTCTTTAGGTGCTTCTCAACCATTTGGTATTCCTCTGTTGAGAATTCCTTGTTTAGCTCTGTATCTCATTTTTTAATATGTCCTATCGAGAGTGACTTTGCCTTACAAAAGCTTTGCAATTTTATGAGGTCCCATTTGTCCATTCTTGTTCTTAGAACATAAGCTATTGGTGTTTTGTTCAGGAAGTGTTCCCCTGTGCCTATGTGCTCAAGGCTCTTTCCCACTTTCTTTTCTATTAGTTTCAGTATATCTGGTTTTATGTGGAGGTCCTTGTTCCTCTTTGACTTGAGCTTTGTACAAGGAGATAAGAATGGATCAATTTGTATTCTTCTACATGCTGACCACCAGTTGAGCCAGCACCATTTGTTGAAAATGCTGTCTTTTTTCCACTGGATGGCTTTAGCTCCTTTCCCAAAGATCAAGTGACCATAGCTGTGTGGGCTAATTTCTGGGTCTCCAATTCTATTTCATTTATCTACCTGCCTGTCACTGTACCAATACCATGCAGTTCTTATCACAATTGCTCTGTAATACAGCTTGAGTTCAGGGATGGTGATTCCACCAGAAGTTCTTTTATTATTGGGGATAGTTTTTGCTATCCTAGGTTTTTTGTTATTCCAGATGAATTTGCAAATTTCTCTTTCTAGCTTTGTGAAGAATTGAGTTGGAGTTTTGATGAGGATTTCACTGAATCTGTAGATTGCTTTTGACAAGATGGCCATTTTTACTATATTAATCTTGCCAATCCATGAGCATGGGAGATCTTTCCATCTTCTGAGATCGTCTTTGATTTCTTTGTTCAGAGACTTGAAGTTCTTGTCATACAGTTCTTTTACTTGTCTAGTTAGAGTCAACCAAGGAATTTTATATTATTTGTGACTATTGTGAAGGGTGTGGTTTCACTAATTTCTTTCTCAGCCTTTTTATTCTTTGGGTAGAAGAAGGCCACTGATTTGCTTGAGTTAATTTTATATCCAGCTACTTTGCTGAAGTTGTTTGTCAGGTTTAGGAGTTTTGTCATGGAATTTTTGGGGTCACTTAAGTATACTATCATATCACCTGCAAATAGTGATAATTTGACTTCTTCCTTCCCAATTTGTATCCCTTTGACCTCCTTTTGTTGTCTAATTGCTCTGACTAGGACTTCAAGTACAATATTGAATAGGTAGGGAGAGAGTGGGCAGTCTTGTCTAGTCCCTGATTTTAGTGGGATTGCTTCAAGTTTCTCCCCATTTAGTTTGATGTTGGCTACTCGTTTGCTGTATATTGCTTTTACTATGGTTATGTATGAGCCTTGAATTCCTGATCTTTCCAAGATTTTTATCATGAGGGGGTGCTGGATTTTGTCAAATGCTTTCTCAGCATTTAATGAAATGATCATATGCTTTTTTTCTTTGAGTTTGTTTATATAGTGGATTACATTGATGGATTTAGGTATATTGACCCATCCCTGCATCCTTGGGATTAAGCCTACTTGATCATAATGGATGATCTTTTTGATGTGTTCTTGGATTTGGTTTGTGAGAATTTTATTGAGTATTATTGCATCGATATTCATAAGGGAAATTTGTATGAAGTTCTTTTCTGTGTTGGGTCTTTGTGTGGTTTAGGTATCAGAGTAATTTAGGCTTTATAGAATGAATTAGGTAGAATACCTTCTGTTTCTATTTTGTGGGATAGTTTGAGGAGTATTGGTATTAGGTCTTCTTTGAAGGTCTGATAAAACTCTTCACTAAAGCCATCTGGTTCTGGGCTTTTTTTTGGTTGGGAGACTATTAATAACTGTTTCTATTTCATTTGCAGATATGGGACTGTTTAGATCATTTATTTGATCTTGATTTAACTTTGGTACCTGGTATCTGTCTAGAAAATTGTCCATTTCATCCAGGTTTTCCAGTTTTGTTGAGTACAGGCTTTTGTAGTAGGATCTCATGATTTTTTGGACTTCCTCAGTGTCTTATTTTGTCTCCCTTTTCATTTCTAATCTTGTTAATTAGGATACTGTCTCTGTGCCCTCTAGTTAGTCTGGCTAAAGGTTTATCTATTTTGTTGATTTTTCTCAAAGAACTAGCTCCTGGTTTGGTAGATTCTTTGTATAGTTCGTTTTGATTCCACTTGGTTGATTCCAGCCTTGAGTTTGATTATTTCCTGCCTTTGATTCCTCTTGAGTGAATTTGCTTCTTTTTTTTCTAGAGCTTTCAGATGTGCTGTCAAACTGCTAGTGTATGCTCTCTCCAGTTTCTTTTTGGTGGGACTCAGAGCTATGAGTTCTTTTCCTTAGGATTACTTTCCTTCATTGTGTCCCATAAGATTGGGTATGTTGTGGTTTCATTTTTATTAAATTCTAAAAAGTCCTTAATTTCTTTCTTTATTTCTTATTTGACCAAGTTATCATTGAGTATAGAATTGTTCAGCCCACGTGTATGTGGGCTTTCTATTGCTTATGTTGTTATTGAGGACCAGCCATAGTCCGTGGTGAACAGAGGGCTGTGGAACAACACCACCTCCTAAGTGTAGAGGAGGCAGGAAGGACCCTGTCCCTGAGCTGAGTCCTGGTACTATTTTAAGACTGAAACAGAAATAATGAATCTCCTCTTCATCATCCAGTGTCTTCAGCCAGAAGGACTCAAGTGCCTTTCCTTAGTTCCATATTTTCCCAACAGTCTAACAAACAAAGTGAAGGAGACTGTGGGCTTGGTGTGACTATTGGTCAATTGCCTATACCCTCAAACAGCATTTTCAAAGACTCTCTTGTTTGGATATTTTATTTCTGACTCTCAATTTGCAATGTAGACCTTGGCTGTATACCTTAAGGTTCAGAGTAGGTAGCTGAAATCTCCCAGCCAGGCAAAATGTAAGAGTTCTGAGTGCCCCTGTTTGTTGGTAGGAAAGTTGGTTGTTTTACTTATCTCTGACCTAGTGCTTCTCCACCTTCAGTCCTCGTTTTGTATCCAGGGGTATCTATCAAGGATAGCCATAGTGACTTTAGTATCTTTGTAGCTTCTCTTTAAACTCAATAAGACATGTTTGCAGCTAGGCTTTCTCTTCATGCCATATCCTCATACCTCTTTCTCTGCTCTTTGCCTGCCACCTGCCTTTGTGATCACATATAATAATAGAACCTGAGTTAATTGTTGATTGTTCTACTGAGGCAAAGGTAAAGAGCCATACTCACATAGGGGAAGTTCATACATGTGTAGCACGGCAAGAAAAACTGAAGTCTTGAAGGAGTGACATGCATGAAGATTGATGCTGTTAAAATGATATATAATAGTCAGTGGATATAAATTCTAAAGGTAAAGCATGCACATAAAGGACAGTGTCAAGGAGCTGGCATCTCTATGTCTTCCTTCCCTCATTTTCATTTTGGCAAATGAAAATATTATGGGATGCACCTCCTTCCTTTTAGCCCTGATATTTTGTGGCTAGAATATGAATGATCCACAAATATTGATTATAGTAATTAAAATTCCCTACACCTAACCAAAGTACTATCTTTATATTAGCCAAGTAGTTTGATGCACACTTTCATGAATGGTATATTCTTAACTCAGTAAATTAGGCTGGCAAGAATGTTGCATTCAATATTTGATGCTGAAAAAAATTTTCTAAGTAACTCTAAGACTTCTTTGGAAGGTCTGTGGTGGGGCAGATTTGGAATTTGTGGAAATATGGAATGCCACCTCTTCCATGCCCAGGAATTTCAAAGGTAGTGTGGTCTCAAACTTCATTTTTCTGCATTGTAAATGGGTAAAAAGTGAGTATATCCTTAAATTCCCATGACCAAAGGAAGTAATATTTGAAGTAAAATTGTTCCATATTAGAAGTATTATTTAATGAAGAACTATAAAGTTGTAAAAGAATAGAGAAGTCTGAGATAAAAGGGTGGTAGAGGTAAAAGGTAGAGCTTAGGAGTGGATCATTTTAGGATGTACAAGGTTAATTCTAACCACCATAAAATAGAATTCTTATTAACACTTTACATAAAAATATAATTTTAAAATTAAATTATTGCTAAAGAACCTGTAAGGGACACTCCTGAAAGAAATATTCTGTACTTTTTGAGATACAATCTCCAATATATGGTTGGAAAAAATTTTCATTTAAAAGTTCCTATTGAAAAATCAAAAAGCATTGAGTTTATTAGCCAGGCTTGGTGGCATACACAGGTGGTCCTAGCCACCAGGAGACTGAGGCAGGAGGGCTGTGGGATCAAGACTAGCCTGGATCTGGCCAACGCCTTTGTTTAGATCCATTAATTCCTCACAATGATACAAGTCATTTCAGATTGTGCAAAGGAGTATTGGTGACACTTGCCCAGTGTTGCCCAGAACTGAGACTTGGCTGCGAAGATCAAGGAAAAACATCTTTTGAATCTTTCAAGAAGTTATTTTATTTCTTATAATTGTTAATAGCATACTAACCAAATATTATCTAAGGCAAGCCTTCAGATACAGAGGCTGATTTGGAAGCCATGAGTCAAAACACCTAGTTGTTAATTGTGATGGTTGATCTTCATGATCAGCTTGACTGGGTTTGGAGCCATGAAAACTGAGCTCTGGGTATGTGTATCAATTTGTTTCCATAAAGGTTACATTGAGGATGGAACAGACACTGTGAACATTGAAAATAACAAAATTCCTTGAACTGGGGTCCCACCAGGGTCTCCATGTGCGTGAAAAGGAGAAAGACAGCCAAGCCCCAGTACTTCACACTTGTTTTTCTTAGATGCAGTGGGAACAGCTCCCCAATACCATCTCTGCCATGCTGAACTGTACGTTCATACACAGAGCAGGACTAAACCCTTCTTTCCTCAAGTTGCTTCTTATCAAGTATTTTCTCACTTCAACAACTACAAAAAACAAACAAACAAACAACAAGTAGCAAATACACTAGTGTACAGCAAATACACCCATATTATCTGTAGATGAACAAGTTCCTCGGGTGTGCTCCCTGTGAGTTGACACATGGCATGATAATTGGTCTACCTATCCTTTTATCAAGCTTAATTGTCTTCCAATGGGAGCATTGCTTTATGGTGAATTCTGGCCAGTGAAAGACCAGGTTTGTTCTTTGCTAACTGTAGCCTTGGTCGATGTAAAACTCATCTATCATTTCAGATATCTGCCTGATGCCTTTAGGCATAAGTTTGATCCTCACTCACCCAGTTCTTGGCACCCAAGGAACTTTGGGAATTGGAATGTTAAAAGGCTCTCTTAGTTTTATTGAAACCATGACAGGAGAGAGATGAAAGAATGGCACCCCTTCGAACTCTCTGCATAGAAGAGAGAAGAATAGAAGAAAGGCGCATATGCCTTTAGAGTTAGTCCTCCCATCCATATTTCTGAGAGCAAACTCCTAGATCTCCTATTCCCAGGAAACACCTGCTTCTCCAATTGATTCTTTGTTGGTTAATGGCAGTGTATGAAGGGGAAGTAGCATTTCCTGTATGCTGGATGGCTCTTTGTTAGAGCCGTATCACATTCAGGCACTTTTCTTTCCTTTCCTTTGATAGAGGAAAATGCAGGATGATGAGAAAGCTCTGTCTAGCGTCACTAGATTACTTTTGCATTATGAAGCCATTGCAGTGGTCACTAGGACTCCAATATGCCTTAGGCTCACAGAAGATAATTGGAGTTTTTCTTGAGGTCCCATTTTCTTTGGAAGGGTCACAGAATTGGAGCTAATATATACAGAAAGTCTCCTCCAGACCATTACGTTTAATTTGGCAGGATTGTCCATTTTTGTAATATTCATAAGAGTCTTTTGGGCCTTTCATGCAGGATTCTGATGCGTTTCAGTACCCACCCCCTTTTTCCTGACATGGGAGCAAATCATTTCATTATCAGATGGACTTTCATCCTCCAGCAGTGCCTGGCCCATCTAGGAGAAAAGTTTATTTTGGTTTTACATACTTAATCATTATCTTTAGGGAAATAGTATTTATAACTAATTTTAATATAGTAAAGCCTAGATGATGTTTTCAGAAAATACTTTTAAAGACACTCAGGAGGAAATTTTCTAACTATGACTTCCCTCTCCTGTCTTCCCACTGTTTTGTTTTCCATTGATCTAAAGACCTCAGGTTGGTTTGCTGAGCAAATTCCCGAGACTTGATCTCTGACTGTGCTCCATCTGCTGTGAATTCTGTCTTCATGTTGATTTCATAGCCAGGAATGAAAACTTTTGCACAAAGTGAAATCTGAACTTGATATGTCAAATGCCTAAAAATGACAAGTAACTACCTAGTGTACAATAGTGCAGCTAATAAGTTTAGAAAATAATGTATTTTTCAAATTAACACCAGATGGGCAAAAGGGTCGAAATGTAGAACTGATGAGTTGTATTTAGAAATATGCATGCACACCTAGAGATTATATCTTGGCTCTAAAGTTGTTAAATATTTTGTATTGGTTAACTGATTAATTCCTTAAATAAGTATATATTGAATGTTAGGTACCACAGCATCAGATTCTCAGAATTAAGATAAAAGGATTGATTTGCTCTCTTCTCATAGATACAATTGCAAGAACATACATTAGAAGAACAATTAGAAGAACATGTATTACATAGATACTTACAAAGCAATTACATATATGTGGCTATGACCAGTGTTCTACAGAAGGGGAGTATAGCAAAGGCTCTTTTTAATGAGGAACCATGAACCTCTATATTCAACAGAAATCCTATAAACCTCTCAAAACAGAAAGTGAGAGAAAATATGCATTTAAATATTACTGTCAATTATTTGTTAATAATTGATTATAAAATATGAGATTATTATTTTAAATTCATGCAATTTAAAATAATATTCTGTTGCTAGGCTCACAGAGGATTCCTAAGACACCTTGGGTCCTTGTGGTAGGAGGGTCACTAGTCTACACGTTATTAACTTGTAGTTCTGCTCTGACCCCAACTGGCCAGAGCATTGTTTAAAATGGAGATAGTAATGATTAGTTTAATATCTGCAGAAATAATTGTGGGAGATCAATGAGAAAAAAGGGGCTACTTGAAAATGGAAATAAAAAGACTAGCATTTGAATTCTTAGAAAACAATGAATATTTACTTCAGTTTAAGGAAACATCAGAATGTAAAAAAGCTAAATTAGTATGCGTATGGGAGTCAAGTGAAGACATAACTGGTACAGAGTAACAGAGATCAGCAGTGCACAATAAATGGGGAGAAGTTACCCTAATGTATGTCAATCAAACCAAAAATCAAAGCCATATGATCGAGAGTGAGCCAGCATCAATAATCAGCACTCTCCACAGGAAAGAGCAAAACCGCAACAGCAACAATGCAATGCATATCCAAGATATATTCAAAGAAATGTTTGTGAGCTAAGGAAATACCCGTTCAGCTCTTTCATTTCTATTTCCTTTCTAGTAGCAATCATGTATTGATGTATAGATCTTATTTGTGTTGTGATGCATTTTATGGATTATTTACTATACAACAATTTTGGAATAATTAGGATGCTTTTAAAATCATCCAAGTTTAAACATAGAAGAAGTACCATCTAGGTTGCACTCATATTAATTGGAACTAAAGCCCTAGGTAGAGCATTGAATTTCTTGAACATGAATATGATTGAATAAAATACAGATATTTAAATTATTTGCAATAAAAGTTATCATTTAGGGTTAATGAATTTATGTTTCATAGCATCATTCTTGAGTTGTTTTGAAATTAAGCGAAATAACACAAAATCCATACCATGACAACTGATCATTTTTCCAGAATCCAGTTCTTAATGGGCTCCCTGTGATTACCAGGGTCTTCCTTCCAGGCTCTTCCATTGTCCCCTTCGGCAGAGAAATTGGAGAGCATATTACATGTCATGCATTCCATAAAAGAGCTAAAGTATAGCCAGAATCCCTAGCAAAAACTTGTCCCTAAGTTTCTAATACTTTTCATAATGGAATTTTAAAAATCTCATCACCAAAATACAATGTACCTGGAAAAAAGAACCTATATTTTTGACTCACCCAAGTCTCATTTTATGTTCTTTTTCATACTGGTTGATATGATTCTTATCTGCAGGAATTTTGTCTTTGCAGGCTTTTAGATTATGAGATAAGTATTGAGATTTTTTTATATTTATGTTTACTAGTAAAGTTTTTAGTCTTTTAAAAATATTTTTAAAATATCTGATATTATTAGAGAGAAAAGTGTATGTAAGAAATATAAATAAATAAACAGGGAGGCATTTGTTAATAGTGTAAACATGTTTTAAATGAGGTGCTTAGAGATGTTAATGGATGGGACTGTAGTTGGATGTTTGGGTGCTTGCCTAATAGCATGAGGCTCAGGATTTGATTCCTTGTAGTATAGAAGAAGGAGAAGGTTCAACCTTTTATATTTGACCACTGTGTATGTGAAAGGGACAATTTCAAAGCATGCACAGAATTAAGATTGAGTGGAAAACTTCAAGATCTGATGGGGGATAGCTTTAATGGAAGAAGCTTCCCTGAATTCTGTCACCATAGGGAAGTGGGTTTAGATTATTCTAGTTCTCTTGGTGTAATGTCATTGGCTGTGTATGTCTGCTCTCATGTGGTCTTCTCTGTGTCTCGTTTTCTGCCATATTTCTCTATTCTGTAATTTTTGTTGGGTGGAAGAATTCAATAATTCTCATGTTATATATATTCTCTGTAATGCAAAATTATAGATAGAGAACAAGCAAAGAGAAATTTGAGTAAATTGTTAGAGTTTATAACTTACAAAAGCGGGGCTAGGATTTGAATCTACAGTGTCTAAGTCTTTGTTACTCTAACTGGTGTGCTCTATGGCCAAGCCCTAAAACTGATGCCATAGTAATCATAAGAACTTGACAAAACACTTTTTGTTTTCATTTTTATATGATAAAACTAATGATTAAGTTATTCAAAGCCTAAGCTTAGCACATGAGAAAGCTGGCCATTCAGCCCAGGTTTGGATGAATCCAATGTATTTTTCTTACCCAGCATCATCTTTTGCAAAATTTCAGATTGTATGTTCCCTAAGTAGAAATTTAATCTAAAAATTAACATATGGATATATAAATTTACATATGAATATATAAAACCAACATATGAATATATAAATTAACATGAATGTGTAACTTATTTTTGAAAGATGATTTTTCTGTTATGAGATCTACTTTTATACATGTTTTTAAAAGCAGATTTCAAGAGGGGCAGTAAGGTTCTATTTAATGTTTGGTAACAAAGCTTTTTATTTATTAGTACCAGATTGAAAGAGTGCATGCTTTGTTATTTTGCTTGTAAAGGAGACTATTGAAATGAAAAATTAAACTCATTTTAGTATGAAAACTACACTTAACTCATGCTAGGGTAATTTTGGAACAACAGAACTTTATGTTTGCTATGCTGATCTCTGTTACCTGATAGTAAAAAGCTCCTTGAGGTAAGATACATATAAATAAATGGAACTTGCATCTAAATAACAATGTAACTTCCAGTGTCTTTATTATTATAAGTATCCTTGCATTTATTATTTATAAATTATTTATTTACATTTTAAGTTTTATTAAAATATTTATATTAATAATATAACATCTACGTATTTATTAGGATCTCAATGGATAAAATGAGGGTGGATTAAAAAGAAAATTGAACCTGTATTCTTGACTCTTCTGAATACCATTGAGAAAAATCTTTGGTGTGGATTTGAAACTGATAAGCTGGTAAGTCATATATTCCCAAGGTTTTCTAGTGAGAAAGGCCTTTAAGACTTCCTTTTCAGTTGAAGGACCCTGGTATGTGTGACTATTTGTGTGAAAAGTGGCCAGTGGTTTTTATCTGTTAGCAAACTGGATAGAACCAATTTGTGTACCATATGAATTGATCCTGCGTTGTTGAATTTCACATCCCCATGTTCTAACTGGCTCAGCCATCCAACTCCATCTCTCTTCGGGATTTGGTCACTTCTATTATTCTTTTTTGATATATTTTTGGTCTTGACTTTTATCTATGTACAGAGGGAAGAAAGTTACTTACTACTTTAAATGTTTTCTGTTTTGATTAGTAAATTGAATTATAATTTTCCTTTTTTTTTGTCTTGAATTGTCAGGTACAAGAAAGTTAGAGCCAACTAAAGTTCTCCTTGAGTGAAAACCAACTTGAAAATATATCTCAAGTTTCTGATGTGAAAGAAGCCTATAAAGGCAGGAAATTGAAGACCACCTAGTAGTTTTAATATCACAGGGAAAAGTTTAGTTGATTGTGGGTATCTTTTATCCCTTTGGAAAAATGCTAATAAAGCCTAAGGTAGAGTTCCTTTGAAAATGAAAAAGGAAATGGGGCCAGTGTTCATTTAATAATGGATATGTGCAACTGACAGCATCCTAGAGAGCAAGGGGAAAGATGTAAATCTTTTACAATAAGGATATTAAAGATATTTTCTGGACAAGCTAAAGACAACTTGTATAGGTAGTAATTATAATGCTTACAAAGGAATGAAAAGTGGAAATTGTTTGAAGGAAAAGGTATTATCATTTTTTTCTTTTCATAATAGAGTTCAAGTAAATGATTCATGAAGTATTGGCTAAGTGTTGAAAATATAGGTTCATTTTCTCTTGATGGAGTATCAATCAGATGGCTGCTTGTGATGGGTTTATCCATTTATTAACTCAGTCTCTTCTGGAAAATTGTAATTTCTTTTTCCTCTTTCTAGCTTTACAGCTGTCCCTGTTGCTTTTGTTTTCTTAGTTTGGTACCATCTCTCACACACCTGATGGGAGAGTGCTCTGATGTTCTATATTAGCAGAGTGAGATTATAATTCATTTAGAACTCCAGATATTCAAGTTCCTTTCTTAGATAGTTGTTAGTAGCACTGGGTAGCCTTTGATATGTAAGACCCTGTGGAGCCTTAGCTTACAGGAGATCCCCTGAATGAACCACGTGGAGCCTGATCGATGCAAAAAGCAAGAGGATTTTTATTGTTCCAGTGCACTGGGGTCGTCCCAGACCCTAAGGAGAGGAGGTGACTCCTGCACAGCTTGTTCAGTGAGCTTTTACAATTTTCAGGGCAGTAGCCATTAGATACAATGTGATTGGCAAAACAATGTGACTTTTTAAACTGATTGGTCTTCAGGATATGAGGTGGCAAGGACTTCCCTTGTCTGAAGGTGGGCAAAGCTCTATCCTGTGGAATGTGTCCCCACCCACAGGTTGGCTCTCACCCTGTGATCTGAGGAATGTTAATTAGCCTCTCCCTTCCAGAGGGGCTAGAGTTCCACCACCTTCCCAAAGTTCCTAAGCTTATCTTATTAAGCTTGATGGAAATTCCTGGCCTCCTAGTATTTTCTGAGATGTTCCTGTTTACTCAGTTCTCACAGATAGAGTCTCAGAAAGATGAATCTTTTTTTGTGGAGTGTTAGCCTGAAGGCTACTTTTCATAAGCTAAGTAAGACAGAAACAATATGAAATAAATTTTATTTTTCTATTAATGAGTATGTAGTGGCCCCCAAATTACTGAAAATCAGCACCCTGTAGTTAAAAATCTTGAGAAACTCCAATGTCTGCTCCTGCAGAAAAGTCTGCCCAGAGCAAGCACAATATGCTGGCAGTTGGTTCTGCATCACAGCTAGCACAGGACTCCCTCCTCACTCCATCTTCTCCTCGCTCTCCCCCAACAAAGCTCTGAGAGACTTAAAATAGCACATCTCATAGAGGCAAGTGCTAAAGAGAGACATCCTCCCAGTCCTGGTGACGCCAGGGTGGGCAGATACTTTCTGATGAGCGGCCGAATTCTCTAGGTACCTGTCCTTGAGGCCTCAGAAATAACAAAGTCAGAGAGAATTAAATTTAAATCATGGAAAAAGGTAACCAGAGGTAGACAGTTATGGCCAGCCATAAAATTAGTTCCTGATAACACCAAAATGGACAACCATTAATCCCCCATCAGTTTCAGTGCTACTCTAACAAATGGTTATAACAGTTCACTCCCCTCACTCTGGAGCATCCTAAGAATTCCCAATTTTGTATATACACTCATGTGTTTCTTGGGCTCAGGGTCATATGTGATCACTTGCTCTTAGTTAGTGAACAGTATGTGATCCGAGTAATTACAGCAGATTTTGCAATTCTTGGGCTCATTAGGGTTTTCCCATGGACCCGTTGGGCACAACAGAGTACACATCTTTTATGTTCATATCTTGGGTGACTTTTTTTTTATTTAAAAATTCATCCTCATTTTCCTAGTCTCTATGTATTTAAGTTTGCCTTAAAACCATCTGGTAGGTTGCCCATGGTCAGTGGATGGCCCTACACTTGGGAATGTGTTGGCATTTTTAACTGCACTAAGTGACTTAAAGACAGGCTATGAGAAAGGGACACATAGTGAGACGGAAGAGCAGGAATGGAGATGATAAAAATAATTGAAACTCTTAAAGACTAGCTAGGTAAGATATATTTGACAATTTAAAAATGTAGACAAGATATTAACATAATCTTTCTTAAGGATATCGGTACTGCTATAAACAAAATATTTGGCAAATCATTCCACAAAGTAATAAACTCCTTTCGTCTTACCATGGATCCTTAAGTTGGTACATTCAGGATTAGTTGGTGTTACTGTAAGAGCCTGTCGAGCCTTAGCTTACTGGAGACCCCCTGAGTGAATCACATGGAGCCTGATCAATGCAAGGAACATGAGGATTTTTATTT
>JADRCD010115054.1:0-15369 GCA_019843815.1 Montemys delectorum
CCTCCTGGTCCACCCTCCAACTGTTCCACATCCCATACCTCCTCCCCTATATTCACAAGGATGTCCCCACTATTCCACCACCCACCCCACAAGACCTCTAAACTCCTTGGGGCCTCCAGTCTCTTGAGGGTTAGGTGAATCTTCTCTGACTGAACCCATACCTGGAAGTCCTCTGCTGTATATGTGCTGGAGGCCTCAGATCAGCTGATGTATGCTGCCTGGTTGGTGGTCCAGTTAATTGAGAGATCTTGGATGCCAAGGTTAATTGAGACTGCTGGTCCTCTTGTAAGATTGTCCTTTCCCCAGCTTCTTCCAGCTTAACAATAAAATTGGTGTCAAGTGAGTATTTCTGATTCTTGATTTACCTATTTTCAAACTCTATTCACAAATGATCACACCCTAGCTCTGCCCTGTTGTGTGTCCATGATGGAAAAGAACTGACTCTTCCAAATCTGTCCTTTTACACTGAAGCAGCTGCCAACCTGGAGGACTGCAGTTCCTCACATTTATAATATCAGGTTGTTTAGAGAAAGAGACAAAAGCTCTGTATAGTCCAATTTTGACTTGGAAGTTCTTTATTGATGCCATTTGCTGATCCTACCTGTTGGAGGTGATGTTTTTTTGACAATCAGCTCAAATCTTCATTCCATAACCTTTCAGTGCTTCTTTCAGGATATTTCTGTCTTCTGCTGCTTACTCATCCCTTTCTTGTCTTTCATGTTTTTCCTCATTTCACTGCTACCCCAGATCTGCTTAACCAGACAATATTTTCTGTCATTTGTGGAATGCCTCCAGGGGATTGAGGAAGCTTGAGTTGGAGGGAGGAAAGAGAAGACATAAGTGATATACATGTACAGAAAGAACATAAAGTGACATGAGTTAGGAATTAAAGGGTGGATCTGGGAAGAGTGTATGAAAGGAGTGTGGGATAAATGAGATAAAAATACATTGTATGAAACATTTGGAAAAGTGACAAATCATATGCTCTACTTTTTCTGCTGTTTATGTGATAAAACACTGTGACCAAAATCAATATGGGTAAGAAAGGGTTGATTTGCCTTATGTTTCCAGGAAATCAAGCAAGCAGCTTGAAGCAGAGCTCATAAAGGAAAAGTGTTTTCTGGCTTTCCTTCTGCTTCTCTCATAGAGCTATTCATGAGCCAGATTTTCATTGTAGCCTGGATGATCTGCCTAGGGATTGTTGTACCTACAGTGGACTGGGCACTCTTTCATCAATTAATAATCAACAGAATCCTCACAAACATACTGACAAATCAATCCGATGTAGCCAACTGTCAATTAAAGCTTTTCTCTCAGATAACTCTGATGTGTGGAGGTGACAAATAAACATAAGGAGAAGAATGGTATTAAAGAAAATAAATAAAGTAGAAATGTCAGAGTGAAATCAATCCAATCCAAATGAAAGATGCAAAATTGTAAAATATAAATTTTAATTATATGCCAGTACAGGTAACCAAGTACAGATTTGACATGTTGCTTTGTAAAACTGCTTACCTCTTTGAGTGACTTATATTTGCATTGCCTTTCCATAAAGGACTTAGTAACCACCCATATATATCTTCTCTTTAAATATCAAGACTTGTATCTTTTCTGATTTAAATTTACAGCTTATTTTATATGAAAGAGTGTTGTTTTCTGCATGTGTGTTTCTACTCCATTTGCATTCTTGGTGCTCATGAAAGCCAGGAGAGGGCAATAAATTCCCAAGTACTGGAGTTACAGATACTTGTATTGTTCATGTGGGAGCTGGGTCTCAAACCTGGTTCCTTTAGAAGAACAGCGAGTATTCTTTTTTTAAATTAATCATTTTATTTGATTATGTTTCAAATAATATTCCCCTTCTGAGTTACCCCTCCACAATCCCCCACCCCATCTCCCTTTTCTCACCCCCCTTTGCCTCTATGAGGGTGCTCCTCCACCCACTCAGCCACTCCAGTCTCACCACTCTAGCATCCCCCTACCCGGTGTCATCAAACCTCAACAGGACCAAGAGCCACCCCTCCCTTTGATGTCAGATAAGCCCATCCTCTGCTATATATGTATCTGGAGCCACCTATTTAAAAATGGGGTACAGAGCTAAACAGAGAATTCTCAACTGAGGAATCTCGAATGGTTGAGAAACACTTAAAGAAATGTTCAATATCTTTAGTCATCAGGGAAATGCAAATCAAAACAAACCTGAGATTTCATCTCACACCAATCAGAATGGCTAAGATAAAAAACACAGCTGACAACAGATGCTGACAATGATGTGGAGAAAGAGGAACACTCCTCCATTGCTGGTGGGACTGCAAGCTGGTACAACCACTTTGGAAATCAGTCTGGTGGTTCCTCAGAAAATTTGACATAGTACTACTTGAGGACCCAGCTATACCTCTACTGGGTATATAACCAAAAGATGCTCCAGTATATAATAAGGATACATGTTCTGCTGTGCTTGTAGCAGTCTTATTTGTAATAGCCAGAAGCTAGAAACAACCCAAATGTCCCTCAACAGAAGAATGGATACAGAAAATGTATTACATTTACACAGTTCAAAACTACTCAGCTATTAAAAACAATGACTTCGTGACATTCATAGGTAAATGGACAGCCAGTATTCTTAACCACTGAGTCACCTCTTTAGCCCAAATATATTTGTATAATTTATATTTTAATGGATTTCAAGAACAAGATTTCAAGCCAATTTTATTGGCTAATTGAAGTTTATTATAAATGTCAGCAGAATTTAAAATATGCCAATTAAATCTTATAAAAGGACCTCCAAATGAAGTATGAATTACATACTTATTACATACATTCTAGGCTTCTTTACTTTTCCTATGTCATGAGTATTTCAAGTCCTAAAAGTTCTATGGTTCCATAGGAACCATAGAGTAAGACTCAGAAGAGTGCAGTAGAAGCTACTCCCTGGGTGATAAGAGAAGGTGAGATTTTAGTGAAGTAGATTTTCTCTTCTAAATATGCATTGTTGACATGGTCTTGAATGGATTCTTTTCAATGTGCTCAGATTCCATAATCTTATAATCCTTCAAAGCTCTTTAGCTGAAAGTAACACTGCTGTTCTTCCATTGATGTGAACTTCAACAAAGGAGTACAATGAGAAAATCAGTGATCCAAGCATCTTATGAAATGTGGACTTTACCTGTTAAAGAAAAGAAGAAATTCCATATCCTGATTATTTCATGATTGGTTTTATAAATTTGCCTTTAGTTGTTGTTACCATGACTGTAGGATCAATAAACTTGACTAAGTGGGACAGAAGTTGCAGAGGCTGTCAACAGTGGTGGCAGGCTTGGATACCCAAGAGACAGACACGGTTTCATAGTTGTCGAAGTACAACTGCTCTCATAACACTTATAACTCAAAGACAACTGCATCACTAAAGCCCACTCCAGTATTGGTGATACCTCACAAAAGCCTGGGACTGGAAGCATACTGGACAGTCTGCAGGCAGCTCAACATGCTGGGGAGTGTCCTCTCTCTCAGTGGCTCAATTGGATTAAATAGTTTCTAGGCAGATTGACTTGTTTCTGATTTTTCAAGGCAGTTGGTCTAACTTCATCTTCTTTGCAGCTTTCTTGTCTGGGAGTCTTTGTTGTTTACTCTTGGGAGGGAGGCAGGTAGTGAATCTACTCAGTTTCAGAGAATTCCTAAAGCAACTTTGAACTGCTTACCTTCCTGCTTATGAAGTTTCTGTATAAGATGCAATGTTTCAATCTGAACCCATCCTGAAACATGCACATCATGTAAGAGTGAAAAATGCATTTGAAGATAAATGTTGTGCTTGTGACAGACAAGTTTAGACATACCAAGAAGCACTCAGCATACAAATTTCAGATTTCAGAAGATCATCTTCACACATCAATAAATAAAAGTTATTTTGTAATTTAACTTTAAATTAGTATTCAAAATTCTTTGCAATTGAGGAAGAAATACCTATCATACTAAAAATATGAATCAGTGATTTATTACATTATCTTCTAAAGATTAACTTGCTGATCACACAAGGCCACATGTTCAAGTAATTTGCCCAAAGTATATTTGGTTATATAATGTTTTTGTTTTTAATTCTGGAAGAATTTTAGATTTACATAAAAATTTAATAGTCCATGGTCTATATAACATGACTCAGTTTGTTATTACCTTTGTACTGGTTGAGATATATTTGCTATAATTAACCAAGAAAAATTGTTATATACTAGGTAAGTTCCCTGCTTTATTCATATTTTCTGAGTTTTTACCTAATATATCTTTTATCATCTAAAATACCACATTCTGACTGTTGGTTATGTTTCTAGTCTCTTCTTGGTTGTGTCAGTTTTTTAGCTTTTTTTTTTTATTTTTTGATGATTTTTGTGGTGATACAAGAATATGGCTCTATCTCTTTGCTCTTCCCTATTCCAGACAGAGCCACATCTTCTCATGCAGTATCAGCTTAGTTTCATAGACACTATGGTGAAGGTCGACGTTAACAGATTTGGCTGTATTGGACACCTGGCTACCAGGGCTGCCTTCTGGTCTGCAGTTGACAAAGTGGAGATTATTGTCATCAATGAACCCTTCATTGACCTCAAGTACATGGTCTACATGTTCCAATATGGCTCTACACATGGCAAGTTCAATGGCATGGTCAAGGCTAAGAATGAGAAGCTTATCATCAACAGGAAGTCCATCACCATCTTCCAGGAGCAAGATCTCAATAACATCAAATGGGGTGATGCTGGTGTTGAGTATGTCTTGGAGTTTACTGGTGTCTTTACCACCCCCACTAGAAGGGTGGGGCCAAAAGGGTCATCTCTGCCCCTTTTGCTGATGCTTCCATGTTTGTGATGGGCATGACCAACAAGAAATATGACAACGCACTCAAGATTGTCAGCAATGCATCCTATACCACCAACTGCTTAGCCCCCATGGTCAATTTAATCCATGACAACTTTGGCATTGTGGAAGGATTCATGATCATGATCCAAGTCATCACTGCCACTCACAAGATTGTGGACGGCCTCTCTGGAAAGCTGTGGCATGGTGGTATGAGGCTGCTCAAACCATCATCTTTACATTCACTGGTGCTGCCAAGGCCCTGGTCAAGGCCTTCATGTTCCTACCCCCAATGTATCCACTGTGGATCTGACATGCCACCTGGAGAAACCTGCAAATGTGCTGACTTTAAGAAGGTGGTGAAACAAGCATCTGAGGGCCCATTAAAGGGCATCTTGGGCTACACTGAGGACCAGGTTATCTCCTTAGACTTCAACAGTAACTACCACTCTTCCATCTTTGATGCTGGGTCTGGCATTGCTCTCAATGACAACTTTGTAAAGCCCATTTCCTGGTATGACAATGAATACTGCTATAGCAATAGGGTGGTGGGCCTCATGGCCTACATGGCCTCCAAAGAGTAAGAAAACCTGGACTATCCATCCAGCAAGGACACTGAGAGCAAGAGATACATCCTTGGTTGCTGAGGAATCCCTATCCCAACTTGGCCCTCAACACTGGTCATCTCAATCATAATTTCCATCCCAGACCCCCATCATAATAAGAGAGGACTAGGGAGCCCCACTCTCTTGAATACCATTAATAAAGTTCGCTGTGCCCATACAAAAAAAGGAACATGACTCTAGGAATTTATAGGATGCCCTTTATTGGGATATGTCTTTGAATTTTGCTCAATATTAATGTAAGCTTATTTGGTTTCAGAGGCAGACCAAAGATAAAACATCATTTCTACCACAACCTAGGAAAGGTACTTAGTAATCACATGACTAAACACTTTTTCTATTAATTAATTAATTAATTAATTAACTTTACATTAGAATCGAAGTGCCCCTCCTCCCATGCCCCCCTTCAAACAGCTCCTACCCCATTTCCCCTTCTCCTTCTCCTCTGAGAAGGTGAAGCTCACCATCCCCCCAATACCAATCTACCCTGGGACATCAAGTCACTGCAGGACTGTGCACACCCTCTCCCACTGAGGCCAGACAGGCAGCCCAGTTAGGGAAATAGGATCTACAGGAAGGCAACAGAGTTAAGGATAGTTCCCATACCAGTTGTTGGGAGACCCATATTAAGGCCAAGCTGCACATCTGCTATATATGTATGCCAGGTGGGAGGGGCTAGGTTCAGCCCATGTATGGTCTTTAATTTGTGGTTCAGTCTCTCAGAATCCTCAAGGGTCTAGGTTAGTTGACTCTGTTGGTTTTCTTGTGGAGTCCCTATTTCCTTTTGGGTTCCTCAATTCTTCCCCGGACTCTTCCACAGGACTCCAAAAGTTCCATCTAATGTTTGGCTCTGATTCTCTGTATCTGTCTTGGTTAGGTGCTGGATGGAGTCTCTCACTTATGTTAGGCTCTGGTCTGCAAGAATAACAGTATCATTATATTATCAAGGACTGGTTCTTGACCACAGGATGGATCTCAAGTTGGCCAGTCATTGGTTGGCAATACAAATTTCGCGTCAAAAGTTTAGAAGTCGGAAACAACCCAGACGTGGTTCATTTATGTAATGGAATACTACTCAGCTATTAAAAACAAGGACATCTCAAAATTTGCATGCAAATAAATGGAACTATAAATTACCTGAGTGAGGTAGCCCAGCACCAAAAGGAATGCACGGTATTTACTCACTTATAAGTGGATTTAGCAATAAAATACAGGATACCCAAACTACAATCCACAGACCTAAAGAAGATAAATAACTAGAAGTGTTCAAAGGAGGATGCTTGAATCTTACTCAGAAGGGGAATGGGTCGGGGCTAGGGGTTGGGGGGAGGATCAGGTGCAGGGAGAACTGGGGAGAGAGGGCTTGAACAATGAATGGTAATCAGCAGGCAGTGAGGCATCTCTAGGATGTGTTAGAGATCTGGGATGGGCGAGTCTCCACGGTGTCTATGAGGGTGACTTTAGCCAAGACTCTTAGCAGTGAGGCATATGGATCCTGAAGTGCCCACTTCTTGTATCCAGGCAGGACTCCCAGTGGATGTATAAGGACAGCAACCCAACCACAAAACCTTTGACTAAACACTATTAATGCTGATAAAATCCAAGTTCATTATCAGGTTTCTCTACTTCAAATTACATTTTCTGCCATTCTCCATTCTACAGACTATACTAGCTATGGCTCATATTTAATATGTGGGGAGTTAAATATCTCCTTCTTACCAAGAAGAATATCTACAAGTATGTTTTAAAGAATTCTGAGTAGATTTATAACAACTTCCATCATTTATTTTTATTCAAACATTTATTCATATTATGTGGATTGATAGATACTATTTTATGTCATGCTTTATATAACCTGTTATTTGTTTGTGTTGTTGCATAAACTGAAAAAGTAAATTTTACTATGTAAATATTATGATATATAGTAGTATAATTACTATAATAATTTAATTAACTTACTAATAATGTTTCAGTACAAAGATAATCTGTGAGACAGATATTACATAATATTAGTATTAGACATTCACATTATGTAAACAGAATATGTAGGCTCATTATTAGTCACAATCAAGAATTTACAATTTAAAAATTACCTTATTTCATACTCAATCAAAGCAATATGAAACTAAAAATATCCCCTTCTCCTACACACATACTTCTCCTACACACGCACACACACACACACACACACACACACACACACACACACACACACACAGAGTTTATTTTGTTTGGACCAACTACTCAGGAGCATGGGCTCTGCTCTGACAAGTTATTGATATAATCAGTGAAAGAAAGCTGATTTTTCTCTTTGACACTGAGTATGAACTGCAATTAGTTTCTGATAAAGGATTCACTGTCAGTTTTCCTTTCTCTGTGCTGGGATTCCTGCTTCCTTAAACTTGTGCATATCTTGTGCATATTTTCTAGGATTTATGAAATACTAGGTGAAATTACTCAAAGGGATGATATACATGGCCTATGTCCTAGCAGATGATTGGACACATAGTTTGAATATGTGTGATTGTTCACAGAAATGTTTTTCTTTCATTCCTAGATCTCATTGGTCAAATGCACAATTCATTGCTCTGCAGCTGTGCAAAGAGGATTTGAGTTTGCAAAGCTTCAGCTAGTTTCCATCTGCTGATTGATTTCAGCTATTCTCCCCAACTTTTGATGACATAAAAATTCATCCAGGGGATCCATTTCATGATGGACATTTCATATTCCAAAACAATCTTTACCTTCAAATGGAACAAGCATCATGGTCTTACAACCTTCATGTTGATGATATACCTTAATTGATTTTTTTGCACCTCACATACTTTTCTTAATTGCAAAACTAATATTTTAAAAGTATAAGGTCAAAGTATTTTTGTGTCATGTTTTTGATTAAATAAAAATAAATTGTGAAAAATTATTAGTGAAACTTCCAGCAAATTTACAAACTCACACTGTGATTTCAGGCTCTCAGCCATTCAAGAAACCATGACTTCTAAGTCTCTAAATTACTAAGCAGTCTGTGACAAGTCAGAAAAGTTGTCCATAGGCTGGGTGGTCGTGGCACATGCCTTTAATCCCAGCACTTGGGAGGCAGAGGCAGGCAGATTTCTGAGTTTGAGGCCAGCCTGGTCTACAGAGTGTTCCAGGTCAGCCAGGGCTAAACAGAGAAATCCTATCTTGATAAAACCACAAAAGAAAAAAAAAAGAAGGAAAAAACCAGAAAAGTTGCCCTTCAGTCCAAACATACATAGAAATGACACTTAAAATGTAGATAAAACTAAAATCTCCAAGAAAATTACCAGTTTATCAGTTGTATCTTTACAGTTATAAGAAACCAGCATCAAAACTGTTTTCAGAAGACAACAAAGGAAGGTGCTTTCATTGTATCCAATTTGGAATGTTTCCAATGGTTTTCAAGAGATTACTAACTATTCCTGTTCCTAAAAACAAAAAAAGCAATATTTGCATCAAGAAAGAATAACAGTCTTTCTATAACTGAAATGGAGGTTTGTCAAAGATAATGGTGATAATTACACATTTAAGAACCATCTAATTGAGTCAAAATTCTGCTTACTGAGCTTACTATATGCTAAACTAAAGTGGAAGGAAAGTCCATCCTTCATGGACTAATTTTGAAATACTGGATAAATCTCAATTATTTCAGAGATATGCACTATGGGGTTGAGTTTGCTTTTAATGTTCTTCGTGGTAATGCGATTCGATTTCTAAAACCTTGGACTACAGGATACCAGATGCCAGAAGAAAATGAAGCATGTTTATGGTGACTTCAGATTCTGAAGAACAGAGAATGTGATTTTTCCTCTGAGATTAGAAACTCAGAGCAAGGTTGTAGTTGGACTTAATTTCTGATTTGGATTACTGTAGAAAAGTTAAAAAAAAAAGGCTTGTGAAAATGTTCAGATTCCTTGTCCAGTTCAAGTAACACGTCCATAAAGACTTAAGAAACTGAGGACTGGAGCTGATTGTAAAGGGATGGTGCCCTACTGTGCATTTGGCAGTGACAGAAAGAACAAACTATGGAAGCTGATGTTTGCTAATGCTGAATATTTAGTTACTAGTTGTCCTTTTATTACACTGAATAAGATGGTTGTTATTCTCCTTTACTGCCTAAGGGTCTTGGCTCTTAAACATATATTCTTTAGAAGGATCAATGAGTTAGTACTTAATGTTTGGATTAGTGATTTCTCTAAGTAATTTCTCTTAATGTTTGGATTATTGATTTCTAAATACTTGAAGTAAATTGAAGGGTTAGCATGTACCCTTCAAAGATAAAGAAAAAACATATGTGTTAAATAGGTACATCATGTGCACCAAATTATAAGCAAATTTATCAAAAATATAATGAATATGAAAGACAGGGATTTTAGGGATAGAAATCTACAATTTTCTAATTTGCTGCCAAAAAGTAATTGAGCAAAGTAGAATGAAAGGTTATCACGTGGCTTTACAAGAGGGATATATGTCTGACTGGCCTGTGATACTAGCAATTAAATTCTCAATGTCCTATTTTCTGGGAAAAATAATGATTTTAAGGTTGATAAAGCATTTGTTTTTCCATTTATTGAAAACAGATTCTTTTCTCATACAATATATTTTGATTGCAATTTTTCCTCTTTCTCTGTCTTCCAGTCTCTCTGTACATCTCTTTCCCTTAAGATCCACTCCTTTTCTGTCCCTCAATGGAAAAGAAGAAGCTTTTAGGAGATAACAACCAAATAAGATAAAATAAACTATAAGAAAAATTCAAATCAATACATTGAGGCTGGACAAGGCAACCCAACAGAAGGACACTATTCCCAAGAGCAGGCACAGGAACCAGAGACCTGATCATTCATGACACCAGGAGTCCAACAAAAATACTAAGCATAAAGTTCTAATATATACACAGAAAACCTGGTACACAGCAGTGTAGGCTCTGTTCTTGCTGCTTTGGTCTCTGTGCTTAGTTGATTCAGACAGCCTTGATTTCCTGGTGTTTTCAATGTACTCTGATTCTTACATTCTCTCTGCCTCCTCTTTTATGGGGTTCCCTGAACTCTGAGGAGAGAGATTAGATGGAGACATTCCACTTAGCGCTTTGTGTTCAAAGGTCTCTATGTGTAATATCTGGCAATGGGTCTCTGTATTTGTTCCCATCTGCTGCAGGAGAAAGCCTCTTTGATGATGACTGTAAAAGGCATAAATCTATGAGTATAGTAGTATATCACTAGTAATCATTTTATTGTTCTGTTTTTTAAGCAAGTAATATTTGATTTTACCCTGTGTCCATGGACTATCCAGTCTGGTTCTTGGTCACCAAAACTATGTTGGATATTGGTTCTATCTTCTTGAGCTTGCCTTAAGTTAAATCAGACATTGGTTGCTTACTCCCACAAGTTCTGTGCCACCATATATTGTAGGAAGGATATATTGTAGTGCAAGGGTTTTGTGGCTGTGTTGATGTGTATTTTCTCTTTTGGTAGTCTTCAGAATACCTTTCCAAGTGAAAGAGACTACAATATAGGGTTTGAAGCTTCATATAGCCTCCAGCTTGACTTCTTCACATCCAGTGAGTTGTTCCGGTGTTGTCTTCAACAACGGGGTCCCCATAGACAGTTTGTGGAGAATAACCCATTGTTTCCAACAGCCTGAGTTCTTTGAAGATTTCCACATGACCCCACTCATAGCCAACAACTCAACTGAATTAAACCCAGTCTTGATATTTGAAAACTTGTTTGGAGACAAGAGATGGTCAGTTCGGACTCTGTCACCATTATTATTAGGAGACCATATTAGAGTTGCTTTCATACATTTAAAGGATTGTCTACAGCATTAGGTTTCCATACCATCCTTCAAATGCCCCTCAGTTCTAGTTCTCTCACCCTGCATTTTCTCTCTCAGCACTATGCCATCTCCCTCTCCTTACATGATTCTACAATTTGCATCCTATCCTACCACCAGTCTACCCACAAAATCCATTCTGTTTACTCATCATGGAGAGATTCATGTGCTGCTCATAGTTTATTTATTTATATCTAATATTCATGGGTCTATAGATTATAGGTTGCTGTCTTTTATTTAATGGTTAATATCAACATATAAGTGAATATATAACATATGTATCTTTCTTAATGATATTTAGGGTTGTCTCACTCTGGGTGGCTTTGTATAGTTCCATCCATTTGCCCTCAAATTTCATGATGTCATTTTTTAACATCTGAGTAATACTTGATTATGTAAATGTATGATGTTTTCTTTACCCATTCTTCTGATGAGGGACATCTAGGTTGTTTTCAATTTCTGGCTATTATGAATAGAGCAGCAATAAACTTGTTTGAGCAAGTGTCCTTGTGATAGAATGAAGTGTCTTTGGGTACATGCCCTTCAGTGGTATAGCTGGATCTTGAGATAGATAGATTTCCATAGTGTTTGTACAAGCTTATAATGTCATCAGTAATGGATGAGTGGTCCCTTATTTCACATCTTTACCAGCATCAGCAGTGTTATTGAACTTAGCCATTCTGACAGGTATAAGATGGATTTACATTTTTGATAGCAAACAATGTTGAACATTTCTTAGTGTTTTTCAGCCACTTGAGATTCCTCTATTGAGAAATCTCTGTTTAGATCTGTTCCCCAATTTTTACTAGAATATTTGGGTTTTTAATATATAGTTTCTGAGTTCCTTATATATTTTGGATATTAGTTCTCTAATGATGTGAAGTTGATAAAAAAAATTCTTTCTCATTATGTAGACTGGCACTTTGTTCAAATGAGAATGTCTTTTTGCTTACAGAAACATTTCAGTTTCATTATGTCTCATTTATTAATTGGTGATCTAAGTGCCCACAATATAGGTGCTCTTCTATGCCAGTGAGTTCAAGACTGTTCACCATTTTCTCTTCTCTCAGGTATACTGTATCTGGTTTTATGTTGTAGTCTTTGGCCTATTTGGATGAGATTTATGCAGTGTGATAACTATGATAATCAATTTGATTCTTCTACATGAAGGCAGAGTTTGACCATTTAACCAGCCACCATTTGTTGAAGATGCTGTCGTTTTTTCCTTTGTATATCTGTGGCTTTTGTTTTTTAATTAAAAAAAAAATAAGGTGCCCACAGGTGTGTGGATTTATGTCTGTTTCTTCAATTTGGTTGCATTGAAGAATGTATTTGTTTGTATGACAATGACATGTGGTTTTTATTACTATAGCTCTATAATATAAACTGAAATAGGGAATGGTGAAACCTCCAGAAGTTCTCTTATTGTTCAGGATTATTTTAGCTATCCTGAGTTTTTGTTTTTCAGTATAGAGTTGAAAGTTGTCCTTTTAATATCTGTAAAGAATTGTGTTGAAATTTTGATAGTAATTGTATTGAATCTGTAGAGTGCTTTTTGAAGGATGATCATTTTTACTATGTTAATTGTACCAGTTCATAAGCATGGGTGACATTAAATCTTCTAATATCTTCTCCAATTTCTTTCTTTAAGGAACTGAAGTTTTTATTATAAATGTCTTTCATGTGCTTGATAAAGTTACCCAAGACATTTCATATTATTTGAGGCTATTATGAAAGGTGTTGGTTACCCGATTTTTTCTTAGTCTATTTGCCATTTTTATATAGGAGGGCTACTAATTTTTGACTGTTAATTTTGTATCCAGTTACAAAGTGAATAGCAGCTACAGGGGTTCTCCAATGGAATTTTTACTCACATATATTATCATATCATACACAAATAAAGATACTTTGACTTTTTCTTTTCCAATTTATATACCCTCAATATCCTTAAGTTGTATTATTGTTCTAGCTAGTTGATATTTAAAAAATATTTGTTGCAAATGCACAGTAGAGGTTTGATAATTGGCATATCTGTATTTGTTGTTTGTTCCTCTGAGAAACCACTGGCAATACATTTAAATTCACTGGGTACATAACAACATTTCTAATGGCCTGAGTTAAGACCAAAATTCAATAATTCAGAAGACTTATTAAAAGCAATATTTATTTTTATGAGATTTAAAGCTGATTTAACATTATAAAATTGTTCATTAAATGAGTTAATGAGACAATTTTGGAGGATATTTAGTTCATCTCTTACTTCCAGACTGGAATGACTTTGACCTTATTTAATTAAGAGAATCAGAGAATATGAACATTTCTCTTAAAAGAGATTATCAATTGTTTCTCATTGATCAGTCCAAGAATTTAACAATTCTAAGTCAATTAAGACTTTTATTGTTTTAAAAAACCAAAATAAAGAGTAGACACGGTCTAAACTTTTAAAAAGATTGTAAAGATAAAATCCATAAGACCAGAAGTGGTGGCTTTCTTGAGTATAGCTCTAAGTTTCCCTTCCTAGCTAATTTCTTCTATATAAAGTCCTCATTATTTTGCATCATTCCTGCTAGAATATTTTATCCCCTAGGTCAGTGTTTACTATTCTAAAACACAGAACTATGAGAGACTACAAATCTATCCAGGGCTGATGCATCCTTCCATAATCTATCATGTACTACATATACCCCTTTTATCCATGTCTGTTGCTGTCTCCATGTTCATGACACTGCTCAAGGTCATCCCTCACTATGACCACTGGGGCCTGCCAAGTATATTGTTTTCTGATATTTAATTCTGTAGCTAATATTGAGACCCTGCTCAATGGCATCATTATCTCTTATATAAACATATGGCTTTGCAGTGACTTTACCTTCTATTATTTTACCAGAGGTAGTTTTATCATGATGAGTATGGATCAACTACATAGAAGTATTTAAGAGCCTGAAGTCCAAGTTAAGAATGTAGGAGGAACATGTTACCATTCAGCAATACAGTTCAGAGGATATTTAGAGGCCTTGGTGCCAGTAAGATGAGCAAATAAGTGGTGGTGATATTTGAGAGAAAGAGAAACAGAATGGTGTGTAAATAATGATGAGAAGCAGAACTGGTGATACAAGGGTAGTGAGAAACTGCCTGATGTGAATAGCCTGTCCAGCCACCTGTAACTATGATGAGGTCCATGGTTCTGCAGGAGCTAGAGTCTGTGTTGATGTTCATGACCCATGTTAGCACTAAAAGCCATTTGGATGTCCCTGGTCTAGGCTTCCACCTGGTGCCATGCTGATATTCAAGGGCTGTGCAGAACTGTCGTTGTTCCTTGCCAGCTATAGTACTAGGAGAATTGGCCTCATCCTTTAACTGGGCAGCATGAGAGAGCTGACCCAAAGGCTTAAGCTGGAGAGCTTCCTCACTCCTCAGCAGCTGCAGCACTTGGGAAAGTGGTTTTCACAGGACCTCACCCAGGTAGTTGGATGCAGGAGTTGGCAGTTGACCAACTCAGTAATTACCCAGGGATCTAAGTTGTCCCAAATCAACAACTCCCCTCCTCTCCTGTATGAATTGCTGTATCACATAAGGGGCAAGTCCTACAGAACCAAAGCTACTCCATGCCATGTGGACACAACAGAGTATCTGAGGGAGTTCCAGTAAAGATCCAGTATTGATAGTGTAGTAGAGGCCAGAGTCCTTGAACTAGACCAATGACTTACTACAATGAACACTTGCAAGCATACTTGTTTGGTCAAAAGAGTATATTGTATGAAACACTGTGACCTGCCACATCTTCCATGGTGAGATTTTTTTTTTTTTTTTTTTTTTTTGTCTTTTGGGAAAGAGGTTGCAAGGGCCTAGGACAGATACAAAGGAATGGGGGAGATGAGTGAGATTGGGTACATGATGTGAAATTCACAAAGAATCAATAAATGTAAAATAAAACAGGAGGTTACAATAAAGTGTTGTGGTAGGTCTTAGTTGATACTCTACCTAAGAATTTGTGTAATTCTGTGATCAATCAGAGTCATTATAAATCAATATCTATGACTTTTAGAAAATCATATGAACC